>CATKHM010000001.1:166141-182472 GCA_949751825.1 Blepharisma undulans
TATTCTTAAGATAGAAAATTTAATTTAAACGATAATAAATAAAATTAAATCAAAAACTCTAAATTTAGTAAATCAGAAATAAACTCGATAAATATGTATGATAATAGGAACAATCCCAGATGTATGTTTGCCAAAAGCATGCTCACCTATAGATTTCTTAGAGGAATTGCAAGCATGTCTATAATACCTTTATTATGGGTACTCTCAAATAGTGTATCTTCTACTCAGATCTATGAAAATCTCAATATTTTCTTTTTGAGCTGGATTTTCTATTTTACTCTTGAATCTCTCGGTAAAATCTTAATCCAAATAAACGAAAAATTTGGCTTATCAAGACTTCTCTATATCATCTACGTTTTTGGCTCAATCATATCAGGGATTTTAATTTTATTTGCACTTTTGGTTTCAGACATTACAGGAATAATCCTATTTTTCTTCGGCAGAAGTCTTCAAGGACTAAGTGAAGGTAAATAATAAAAAGGGCTAATTTTCAAAAGTGAAGAGTACTACATACAAAATATCTGCCAAAAAAACGAATCAGACTCACTTCTCTTTAAATTAAAAACTTGGTATTACATCGGAGCTATGTTTGGCTCTATGCTTGGATTTCTCGTCACAGTTACAGATTTTATTGACTCATGCGCTTTTCTTATTTTTTTCTATATCACAATAAGTGCAATACATTTTATTTATTCAATAAAAACTTATCCAAAGCTTCCAGCATACTTTGATCTAAAACTTGGATCTAAAGTCCACAAAGCTTATTTTGGTTTATCTTTTGAAGATCACTATCAAATTGCAAAAAGAGATATGCAAGTCATGCATTTATCAGACAGATCAATCGCAAAAACAAGAATCTGTGGAGTTTTAATTATTTCGCTTTCTGGGTTTGCAAATTGTATGTCTGTGGCTTTTCTTTATTCAGATCAAACAATGCACATGTATGAAAGTTTTGACAGTTATTATATATTCAATGCATATATGTCAGCAATGGTATAAAATATATAGATTCTCTCTGCATTAGCAATGACTTTTGTTAGAAAATTGAAAAAATATTTATTTGTTTACCTCATTATTTATGGATCAATTATTCTTGCAGTTTTGTGACTTTGTGAGATAATTACTATCAATTTTAATTGGGTTGGGTTATATCTTAATTTTATCGTTTTGATATGGGGATCCCAGTTATTAAGTGAGCTTTCTAATTATCAAGCATATTTGATCATAGGCCCTAAATCTCAGCTATTTGTCAATCTCTTATATTTAGGAATTTCGAGCTCTGGATATATTTTTGGGGCATTTTTAGCTGTCATTTTTGAAGAAAATTATATAAATGCAGCAATTTTAATTAGCTTTTTTATGGCAGCTGCTTTGCTGATCCTCGCTGTTTTCTCAGAGTGTCAGGAGCATCCAGAATTTGTAGAAAAAGTATCACAACAAACCATAAGGAAACTAAAATACCCGTTTCAGTCTAGGAAAGAAGCAAGCGAGTCTCTTCTGCATCCTTTAATCGATATCCCTGATGAATAATTTCTTAAATTTAACAGTTACTTATATTAAGAATAATTGTTAATTATTCAAACGAAACCTGAAGATCATTTTCAAAGATATAACTTCTCTGGACAAATGGCCCACTGAAAAGTCCATTTCCAGCCCGAAAAGTGTCGAGAAAATAATCTTCGTCGTCTAAAGCTATTTCAGAAATATCATCTTCGGTATGTCAAGTCACTGAAGGTGAGTTTTCGTTTTCAGCAATAGAGTTGTTTAAATTCGTGCCTGATGTGCAGCTCGCAACTGTATTGGCTTCTGATATAATGGAATGTCTAAGCTCGGCTTTGACTTGTTTTTTGGCAAGGAATTTATTGTTTGCGATTATTTGAGATTCGTAAATAGGCGACCTTGATGGCTTTTCAAAGATTTCATTGGAAAATTTTATTGGCTTTCTTTTGACTTTTTTCGGCTTTACAGGCTTTTCTGGCATTTCTTTTGATAATTCTGATTCAGGGGTATCTTCGATTTCCTTTTTTGGAAGATATTTTGAAAAATAAGGGGGATCATAATTATTTGGAATTCAAATAAAATCTTCTTTTATTTCTGACTTTGAACTGATCAAAGAAAATCTTGAGCAGTTTTTTCTATTGATTTTCCTGGTTTCTTGTCATGCACTCAATGAGAGACCAAAAACAATTGAGAAAAAGAATAAAAAGAATGTTTCAATTTCTCTTAGTATAAAATTTTTGAAGTCAGCGTTCTCTGAATTCTCAAAATGGATAATTGTAAAATTTAAATTGATTCCAACTTCTATCATTTCAAATTCTGTATAAATTTCGATATGATAGTCGCCTGAAAATTCGTAAAAATCAGGTTCATAAGATATCAATATCTGATAAAAGTTTTGAGGCTCAATTTCTATTCTTTCACCACAAGGATACAGTTTTAGTCCGTGCATTTGGCAACTAATGCCATCTAAATAAATTCCTTTTATTGATGCTTTAGCTTCCCCTGAATTGACTAATGTAAATTTTCTAATATAATAGAGTTCATCGATCATCTTTTCATTCTCGCCTATATGAAAATTTAATTTTTCTGAGTCAGACTCTAAGAAACTTAACTTATAAGAAATGCCCTCTCCAAAAATTCTTATTTCTTTGGATATCTTATAACCATTTCTCATGAAAAGCGAAGCAGAATATTTTTTTGACTGTGTGGGTTGGAAAATTACGGTCCCAACAGTAGCTACACTATGAGGTGGTACAATAACTCCTCCTGAATTTTTCAAATAAAATGGAAATTCAACAATTATTTTTTCAATCTTTTCTTTTGCAACTATAATCTCATCATAATCATTATTTCCATATCCCAATCCACTCATAATTTTCCCATATAAACTTATGTTTTCTGGCACACGCTTGAGTTTTGAAGGATTTATTTGTGTGAGATTTTTAATAATTTCAATTTCTGTATTTTTATCACATTCAGGTATTTTCGGTGAATTCTCAAACTCATCCTCTTCATTGAAGCTATTCTTACATTCTTTAATATTTGGATTAAAATTTGCAGGAGCTAAAAATAATTCAATGAGTAAGGGCTCATTTGAATTATTTTCAAATTCTATAGATTTTTCTTTTCGGTATTCGATATTTACTTTTCCCATATCTGTTTCTGAGGACTTATGATGCGAATTTTCAATAAATTCAAGCATGTCTCTATATCTTATTGATTTCAAGTTTTTCTTGAGCTTATTTTCTTTGGGTTTTGCTTTGACAAATATTTTTGGAAATAAGCTAGAAGGGCTATCAAACACATCTAATCAATAATATTTTAACCATTTCGGAAGGATTTCAAAAATTTCATGCATTGAGTAATTATATATTTCGATTTTCGAAATTTTGGCTTGTTGCTTATTGTAACATTTAATAGGATACAGCAATGATTTTGATTCATTAATGCCTATAAAGGGTCAAGGAGATTTATAGCTCTGAGAGTTATTTGATGTCGGGGGTAGCAATAGTGAAGCACGATGCAGCTGTGAGAAGGATTTTATAGCTAAGATAGTAGTGATTAGGCAAACAAAAGCAATTATAAAGTTCATGATGTATATTTTTATTATTATATTGCAGATATTTAGATATGGAGAGTCTAAGTGAAGATATCGATACTGATGACATAAGACATTAAATAGCAGTATATTTAATTATTAGCATATTTTATTTATCTAAGCAGTTACCGACATTTTAAAAAGCTTACAAGGGCTTTAAAATCCACTCATCATATAATTGGATTAAAGATAACTACTTATATAAATTTTCTTTAATTAAGCATGCTTCTTATCTATAAATTTATCTTTTAACTAACAATATCTATTAAAACTAATTTTATCCTTAAGGAAACTTGTTGCTTGCCTCCAATCCATTGTATCTCATGAAAAATTTCTTCTCTCCAGAGCCTTCATCTCCAGCATCTCTGCTTGGAATCAAAACCTCATTGCTTTCTCTGCCTTTAATAATAATCGATCTTTTTTGGTCAGGCCTAATTCCGTAAACCAAATCTGCAGTCAAAGTCATTGAAGTGTTATTTTTTACATCAATTCTATACTCTTCTGTATTCTTTTTCACCACACTGATTTCGAATATTCCATATAAGAAAGCTTCACTGCAGTCATCATCTCCAATCTTGGCTACAAACCAAAAGTTGCAAGTCGATAATAAGGTATTTAAAGGAATCAGGACTTTGATTTCAATTGTGGTATGAGGTCTGATTGTTTTGATTCTTCTTAAAAGAAGAGCAGGAGATGAATTCCCTTCAAAGTACAAGTCAACATCTTTCTCTACCTTAGATGAGTGGCTTTTAATTGTAATCGTATATATTGAGCCTTCTTCTGGTTCGACTTTTGAGATTTCAAGTTCTTTTGGCTTTTTGCTCAATGGCTTATCTTTATCTATGACTTTTTCTGGGATTTCTATATATTCTGGCTCAATCACTTCGCTTAATCCTGAATTCATTTCTTCTATCATTCTTGATATCTCATCTATATCTCTATTTATTGTTCCAATTACACCTGCCCCATCCCCTTCAGCTTCTCCCTCGCAATCATCACTTCTTTCTCCACTGAACAGCTTTTGCAACTGATTGATTGTTTTCGAAGTCCCACGAACTTGATCATAAAGGCTGTTGATATTTGCTTTGAACTCTTGGTCTGAATTTTTGAGGGAATTCAAAGGTCCTCCAACAGCCTCTTCTATAATATGTTGGATTTTTTTATGCAGTGCACTTCGTGGTACTTCATAAGAATCTTGAAGTCTTGGAAGCTTAATTTCATGCAGATTTACTGATGGTGGGTCATCTTTGAAAAGAAAATGCCAAATGCCCTGCCCACAGGTCATAGTGAAATTATTTTGTTTGCTGAACTGTTGAGCTACACTTGAAGGCAGGATATAAAGCCCTTTAGGTGTAGTTTCTCTGAGGGCATCATTAATTCGATGCTCAAATGAGTCTTTGCTTTCGTTTCTGGGGTCAGAAGTGAGTGAGTAAACATTTTGACAATTCGGATCTCTGACGTGATGCTGAGAGTGCCCATAAGCAGCTTTACTCTGATAATTAGCAAGCCTGTGGTCAATTATAAAAGGCTGAGAAAACTCACTGCTGAAGGTAGAAGCTACACTAATTGTCAATGGGTATCCAGCGCAAGTAATTGACGCAATTCGTACGCCTTGTTGAACTAGATAGTCGGTAAAGGAATTCAAACGTACACTAATCTCTTCAGGAACGCGGTCGTGGCTTAGATCTTCGTCTCTCTCGCCAATAGAAATTAGAAAATAATCCATTAAAAGTTTATCAAGTCTCTACAAATTTAACTAATAGGCGTATTATATTTTTTAATATTAAATAATAAAAATTTAAAAAATATTTAAGTTGCAAGAATACAAATATTGAGAGATTTTAAATTTATTTTAATTATTTTCATATGGTTTTTGTGGACTAGAGAATAAATGTAAATGAAAATGATATTATCATGATAAGGTTTTTAAGATAAAACGATTATTTTTAACATTTTATTGATTTTCTGCTATTTTTGCGAATAAATTAGCTTAACAATCAATGCAGAATCTTATCGCATTGAATGCTATTTTGGACTATCTTAGCTTCAATTATATCAACTAATTTAATCAATTATTCATTCCAATACAATCTATTTTTCTAAAAATTACTTTAAGTTCTTACTCACTTCATCAATTCTCACCTGAACCTTTTGCACAAAATCATTATTATCTCCATATAAGCCTACAAAAAATTCTTTTCCTTTTTTGAAATATTCCAGCGCTTTTGCATTATCTCCTTTCAGCTGATAGACTTCTCCAACAAGCACATTTCCCCCTCCATAATAAGGATGCCTCTCTCCGTACACTTGCAAATAAACATCTTTTCCTTTATTGTGGAATTCAATTGCCCTATCCCAGTCTTGCAAAGCTCTAAAATCAAATGCAAGGTTATTGTAGGATAAGCCTACCATGAAATCTTTTTCCCCATATAGAGCTTTTCTGATTTCTAGTGCATTTTCATGTTCTTTTATTGCGGCATCAATTTTTCCTACTCTTCTATAAGCATCCCCCAACAAATCAAGATATGTCGACGTTGATTGATGATCTCTTCCTATAGTTTTTTCATTCATTTGAATAGCTTTCTTGAACTCTTCAATTGCTTCATCTAATTTCTCCCATTTTTCATATAGAATACCTATATGTGCATATGTGTTCGCAATAGCTGGATGAGAGCCACCCAGATTTCTGTTTTTCAATTCAATAGATCTTTGATAAGCGGATAAGGAATCTTCGAATTTTCCTTGATCTCTGTATAACAATCCAATTGTGGATAGGCAACTGTCTAAAACAGACTCATCTTCTAGTTTTCCACCTTCCAGCATTTGTTTAGCTTCTATCAAATAAGATTCAGCTTGCTCATAATCACCTTTAGAATGATAAATAGAGCCAAGACCGGTAAGAGTCGTTCCAATGTCTTCCGCTGAGAGTTTTGCAGCTCGTTTTATATCTAAAGCTTTTAGGGCAAATTCTAAGGCTTTTGCGAAATCTTTGGTATCATGAGAATCTGCTGCTAGATTTTCATAGCAAACTGCCATATCTTTTGTGCTTTCAGTATCAATAGTTTTCAATATTTCATAAGACTTAGCGAACCAGACTTTCCCAGAGCTTGTATTTCCCATCATTCTGAAATTATTTCCTATATGATTATAATAATAAGCTAAAGCTTTGCTATTATCACCACTAATTTCTTTTACGACTTCTGCTCCTTTTTCGAATGTTTCTATTGATTTTTTTTCGTTGCCTAAATCTTTGTGAAGGAATCCAAGTCTTTTATAAAGCTCTACTAGGTTGTCATCAGGATCTCCTAAGCTATGCTTAATACTTATGGCACGCTCCAAAGTTTGAATGCTTTCTGGGTATTCTTTAGCACTCCAATGTGCAATTGCTAAATCTTGATCAAGAGATGCACACTCATTGGAAATGGGCCCATAGACTTTTTCTAGGATTTTTCTGGCTTTTTTGAAGCTCTTGACAGAGTCAGTCATTTTGAATTTTAATCCAAAGACATGACCTCTGTTTGAGTAATAAACAGCGACATTCACATCATCGCCTTCAAGCTGTGTTTCCATATAAGGCAAAGCTTTTTGCAAATATTCATATGCTTCTTCAATTTTATCAGTAAACCTTAGAACTGTGGCTATATTATTGAATATTATAGCCACTTCTTTGCTTCTTTCTCCGTGCAATTCTTTTGCTATCTCTAATGCTTTTTGGAAATATTTAAGAGAATTTTCTGCATCTTCTGCATTTTGGTAAGCATTAGCCAAGTTCAAATAGCCAAGTTCAAGGTCTTCACGTTCAGTTTCTTGCTGCATTTCAGCAATTTTGACAGCTTTTTCGAAATATAATGCAGCTTTAGGAAAATCTTCTTTTTCTTGATAAGCATCTGCAAGCTTATTGTAAGGAATGATTAAATTGGGGCTAGTTTCACCTTGCTCTTCTTCTAATTGTGCTACTTTCAGTTGGAGTGATTCAATGGATTTAGGCTCTGTAATGAAAGGTCTCATTGGAGCAAAAGAAAGAAATCTTGCTTGGAAAGGCAGAGGCCGAATTTGGTAGTTGTGGAGAGATCTGATGGCTGATCTGGAAACTATTGCTCTTCCTAATCGGCACAAGGATCTGAGGACCATTTTATTAATATAATTTGTGAAAGGGTATGCATTCATCGTGTCTTAATTTTTGATTAGAATCTGATTATATCTTGGTCTTTATTTGCAAGCTCATCAATAATTATTCTGCTTAGCTGAAATTATCATAGAAAAGCATTACAATTTGCTGCAGATCCAATTCTCTAATTTTAAGGTATATTTGCCCAATGCTGACACTCTCGTCTCCAGAGTACAATATACAGCGTTCAGCCACTATATTGGAATCTAATCTTTCTCTGAGATTTCATATCATTCTGTGCACCTCTGCTATTCTAGAATTTTTAAATGATTATATCGTTACTTAAATAGAATTTGGTTATTTATCCTTTTTAATTAAGTTGTTTAATTTTTGTTGAATTCTGACAAACTCTGCAAATTCACTTGGAAAACTCGCAAAAATTTGTTGGGCTTTTTCGAAATTCTCAATTGCTGCATTTTTATTTCCAAACTTCTCACATAACTCTCCAATATATAAATAAGCTCTTCCTATACGAACATCCTTGTCTCCATGGCTCTGCAAATCACTCTGTTTTCCTTTTTCAAAAAATTCCAATGCTTTATCAAAGTTTCCCATTTCTTTGTATTCATCTGCGAGAGCATGATAAAAGCTCCCTATTTCTGGATCTTTTTCACCATTTACAGCAATTCTAATATCAATGGCTTTTGTATGTTCAATTATTGCTTTATCATACTCTCTTAATTCCCAGTATAATCCTCCTAATAAGGCAAAATAATCAGAATTTTTTATGTTATTTCTGCCCAAAGCTTGATCGTTAATTTCAATTGCTATTTTTATTTGCTCAATGCTATCTTGCTTTTTACCCCAAAGCTTATATACTATTCCTAATTCTGCATATGCAGCTGCAACATCTGCATGAATTTTTCCAAGAGCTTTGGATTTTGCCGCGATGATCCTATTTACAATATCTACTGATTCTGGGAATTTTTGTTGATCTCTATATATCACATTAAGATATCTCAAGCAAAAGTCTAGCCTCTCATTATCAGAATTTTCTTGCTCAAGTATATCCCTTGCTTGGAGAAAGTATTTTTCAGAATTTTCATAATCCTTTGTATGATAATAAGCATAGCCCAAAGCCAACCAATTTCCAATAAACCCCTTTGCTGATGCTCCTAGATTATTTTTTATTGAAATAGCCTTTTGATTGCAGTAAATTATGTTTTCAAAATCTGAATTTTCATTAGCATCAGCTCCAATAAATTCATAATATCTTGCAATTTCTTTTGATCCTTCATTGGGTATTTTTTTCAAGGCTTCTAAAGACTTTGCATACAATTTTCTGGAAGTTTCATGCTCATTTACAGCTTTAAACTTTTCAGCAAGATCCATATAAAATGCAATTAAATCTAGGCTATTTTCTCCATTTATTTGAATTACTGCATCAGTTGCTTTATTTATGGTTTCTTCGATTGCATTTTTATTTTCTGTTTCTCTATATAATATGGCTAATTTTTTATAAACTTCCATATCATACATCTTTAAGGATTCTCTAATATTAATAGCACCTTGCAAATATCTTTCAGATTCCCTATAATCGCCAAGTTTCCAATATTCCATTCCAAGTAATTCATCAACTATAGCAATTTCTACAGTAAATTGCCCTAATTGATTTTTGAATATTTTTCTGCTTTTTTTAAAATCTTCTATTGCTCTTCGAGGATCATTTTTTGATGTGTAGATGTTTCCAGAATAAAGAAAATAAGCTGCAGCACTTGGGTCACTGCTGTTTACCTGTGTCTCCATATAAGGTAAAGCTGATTTTAATGCTTGCTCAACCTTTTCTGTGTCATTCTTTATCTGATAAACTGGTATTAAGTCAGTCAATGTTAAAGCCACTTCTTTGCTTTGCTCTCCAAACATGCCTTTTTCAATATTCAAGGCTTTTTCGTATCATTCAATTGATTTTTCAGGGTTTTCAGATACTCGATAGCAATTACCCAAATTAATATACTGAGTTCTAATATCAGGATGTGATGGTCCAAACTTGTCTTCAGCAATTTTAACAGCTTTTTCAAAATAAACTGTTGTGTTATTAAGATCTCCGATATCATTATATGATGATCCAAGCTGATTGTATAAACTGATCAAAGTATTTGAGTCTTTATCTTTTTCAGCCAGGGCAACTTTAGATAAGAGATCATTAATTGAATTGGCTTGTGAAGAAAAAAAGCGGATATTTTGATAATATCCAAATAAATAGCTATTTTTGTTTTTCTTGACAAGGTAGTTAAAAGCTATCCCTTTTGAGATTTTGCTTAGCAAGCCAAACATTAAATGCAATTTAATTGAAAAAATTATTTTGAGTATTTTTATATTTGATGCGCAATTTTCAGCATTTTGAGTATGCTATAATATCTTTATTATATAAAAATTTTAATGCTATTTTAATTGTTTATTTATGCTCTCAATCAGTTTTTTAATATTTTCTTGAACAATACCTTTTTCTCTAAATTCACCTGGAAAATTCTCAAATATTGCTTCTGCTTTTCTAAAATTATTAAGTGCAGCAGCTTTATCCCTCTTTTTAAGATATAATTCTCCAATATAAAGATATCCTTCCCCAATATGGAAGTCCTTATCTCCATTATTCAATACAAAGCTTTGTATCCCTTTTTCATAGAATTCCAAAGCCAAAGCCCAGTTTTTGAGTTTTTTATAATCGTGGGCAAGTCTATAATAAAAATGTCCTATTTCTTGATCTTTATCTCCAAACCCCTTGCTTCTGACTTCAATTGCCATTTGATCTTCTTTCAGTGCATATTCATATCCTCCCAAGCATCGATAGATAACTCCCAAGCTAGCATAATAATGAGAATTATCCGGATTATCTTGTCCATTGATTTCAATTGCTTTTCTATATGATCGTATGGCTTCTTTAGTTTTAACCATGTCTGAATATAAATCGCCCAAGCTTCCATATAGTTGTGCAGAGTTTGGATGATTTTCGCCTCAATTCAGAATCAATCTATTTAGTAGCTTTTCTGAATCTGCAAATCTTTTTGTATACCTATACACATGTGCTAGCCCAGTTAAGCAGTCTATTAGAGTGTCTTTATCAGAATTTCCTCTTTCTAAAAGCTCTTTTGCTTGTAAAAGATATAATTCTGCATTCTTGCAATCATTTTTCATTAAATAGGCTTTGCCAAGCTGATGATAGTTTTTGGCAAAATTGAATGGATCGAGGTTTAAATTGGTTTTTATATTTATTGATTTTAAAGCATATTCAATGATTTTTTCAGTTTCTGAATATTCGCACGCTTCATAGGCTAAATTATCATAGCAATTTGCAATTTCTACTGAATTTTTATCGGATATTCTCATTAGTACTTCCAAACTCTTTGCAAATAATTTTCGAGAGACTTCTTTATATTCAGTTATTCTAAATCTTTGCCCCAATTTGTTATAAAATTTAGCGAACTGAATACTGTTCTTTTCTTCTAAGGAGTTGATAAGTTCAGATACTTTGCCAATAGTTTCTTCAATATCATTTTTCCTGCCCATGTCTTTATACAGCCATGCGAGTTTTTTATAAAGCTTTAGATTCAAAATCTTCAAATGCTCTGTAATCCTAATTGCACTTTTAAAATATGTTTCAGCTTCTTCCAGAGCATTTATTTTTCGGCATTCAGATGCTATTAATATATCAATCTCTGAAATTTCCTGGATAAATTCTCCATGAATATTGTGAAGTATTTTTCTACTTTTTTTGAAATTTTCAATTGCTTTTTCTGAATCATAAAGACGTGCTGCAACTTTTCCACGATAAATAAAATAGGCAGAAACGGTTTCATCATTGCTGTTAGCTTGAGTTTCCATGTAAGGAAGAGCTTTATACGATCAATGATCAGTTGAATCTATATCGCCAAGTATCAGAAAACAGCCGGCTATATTTGTTGCAGTATGAGCTGCTTCTTTGCTATGTTCACCAAACAACTTTGTTTCAATTTTGTAAGCCTTTTCAAATCATTCAATACATTTTTCAAAGCGGTTTAATTTTTCATAGCAATTGGCTAAGTTTGTATACTTATCCTTTAGTATAGGGCTTATAGGCTCTAGCATTGATTCGGCAATTTTCACCTCTTTTCTATAATAAGATTTGGATAAATCCCATACCCTGGTTTTAGCGTAATATAGCCCAAGTTGATTATATAAAATATACAAAGCAGCAGTATCTTGCTCTTTTTCAGCTTTATGGGCTTTTGATAATAGATCTTTTATTAAGCTTGGTTGTGAAGGAATGAAGTTGTTAAAGGTTTGATTATTACTGAATGCATAACGATTTCGATAAGAAACAAGAAAATAGCCTAGCAGTGCACCTCTTACAAATTTTCTTAAAATGTGTAGCATTTAATAATTATATAGACCTTTTAATTTCTATACATTTATCGATTAATAATCATGTCATTCTATTGAAGAGCTTCTGAATAGATTTATGTCCATTTGTTTATTTCTCCAATTTTACTTGAAATTCGATAAGATTTATATTGCTACTGGAAACCTTATTAACTTTTAATGTTATAAAATTCATCTTCGTTATCTCATTTATATATTGATTTGAAAGCATATAAAAATATTTTTGAAAGTAGTGAAATTTGCTTGCTTATCTTTTATTATCAATATATTTTCTTGTAAGCACATCAAATGCATTTGAAAATAGAATTTGCTTATCATAAACACATAATAATGAATAAATGGGTTAAAAAATTGTTATGACTGTTTGTTTAGCTCTTCAATTTTAGATTGAACTCTAACAAGATCATCATTGCTTCTTGGCAACCTCATAAAAATTGCTTCCGCTCTTTTATAATTATCAAGCGCAGCCTCTTTAGCCCCTTTGACTTCATACATATGTCCTAAATAAAAATAGCCTCTACCAGGACGAACATCTTTATGCCCAAAGCTTCTTAAATCGCTTTCTATCCCTTTTTCGTAGTATTCTACAGCTTTATCCCACCTATGTAATCTTTTATAATCATCTGCGAGCAAATAGTAGCCTATCCCTATTCCTTTATCATTATCTCCAAATACTGATATCAATTGCTTTTTTATGATATTCAATTGCTTCTTCAAATTTTTCTATGCTGCTGCATATTTCTCCTATTTGCATATACAAATCAGCATTAATTGGATGATTTTTTCCTAATGTTTGATTGTTTATTTCAATGGCTATTATTAAGCATTCTATACTTTCTGTTGTTTTGCCTCAAATTTTATATATCATTCCGAGTTCTCCATATACTACTGCGATATCTGGATGAATTTTCCCTACAATATCAGATTTAAGTTTTAATAATGCTTTTAATGATTCTACTGAATCTGTATATTTTTGCTGATCTCTGTATATTAAAGCAAGAACAGTCAAGCAATGGCTTAGATTCATCTTATCAGAATTTGTTTGTTCAAGATACTCTTTTGCTCGCAATAAGAATTCTTCAGCTTTATTGTAATTTTTTAGTTCATAGTGGGCTATTCCTAAAGAAAATCATGCAGATATAAGAGTTTCTTGAGGCATTCTTAAGTGTTTTTTTACTTTTAATGCTTTTTGAAGGCAAATAATAATTTTTTCGAATTCTTTTGATTTCGCTAGTTCAGCTGCTATCTTTTCATAGAATGTTGCAATTTCTTCAGAGTATTGGTTAGGGATATCTTCAAGAATTTCAATGGTTTTTTGATAGAATTTTGAAGATAACTCAAGGTCATTAGCTGCTTGAAATTTTTGGCCTAGCTTAAAATAAAAGCTTGCTAAGGTTAAATTGCTCTTTCCATTTTGAGCTATTTTGTCTGCGGTTTCATCATTTTTTTGATTATATTTTTGATGCAGATTTTCTCTTTCAACATATTCAACTCCAAGCTTTTCGTAAATTAAAAATAAATCCTTCTTGTTGTTTTCTTTTTCAGCTTGCTTTAATTTTGCTAAAAGCTCATCTATTGAATTAGATTGTGATGAAAACTGTCTTGAATGCTGTCTAATGCTAAGTCAATACCTTTTTGTAGAGCAAATAAGATAGTACCTGGATGAAATAGAGTTCTCTTTGTTTCAATTAGCAGAGTTCTATGTCCTTGACTAAATAATAAATCATAGATTTCCCACCCAAATTTTAATAATAATTATACAACATAATAATGTGTTTAAAATAGAATAATATTATTCCTGCATTTTATGCTTTATTATTTAAATCCTGAATTCTAGTTTGAATTCTTATAAGCTCTTCACCATTGTTGGGTAATTTCATAAAAATTATTTCTGCTTTTTTATAATTATCAAATGCAGCCTCTTTATCCCCTTTGGCTGCATACATTTCCCCTAAATTAAAATACCCCCTTCCAAGTTGTACAGAATTTTCCCCAAAGCCTTTTAAATCACTTTCTATCCCTTTGGTGTAATATTCTGCAGCTTTACTCCAGTTTTTTAATCCTTTATAATCATGTGCTAGACAATAGTATCCTAACCCTGCACTTTTATCATTGTCCCCAAATAAGACTCTTCTAATATTGACAGCTGTTTGATGGTTCTCAATTGCCTCTTCAAAATTTTCTAAGCTCCTGTATATTTCTCCAATTATCATATATGAATCAGCATTACTTTCATTAGTTTTGCCAAATGCCATAGTGCTTATTTTAATTGCCTCTCTCAAGTATTTTATACTTTCTGTTGGCTTACCCCAAAGCTTATATATCATCCCTAGCTCTCCATATAGCGATGCAATCCATGGATGATTGCTACCTAAAACACTGCGTTTCAGCTCAATCGCTCTTATCAGCAATTCTGCAGAATTCGCATATTCTTGTTGGTCTCTATATACAAATGATAGAGTATTTAAGCAATCTGAAAGAAATGACTTATCGGAATTTGCTTGTTCTAATCACTCTTTTGCTTGGAGTAGGTATCCCTCTGCTTTTTGATAATCTTTTAATTCATAATATGCCATGCCTAAAAGATATCAGTCAGACACAAGAGCTTCTTGAGGCATTCTTAAATATGCTTTTATTATCAATAACTTTTGATGGCAATCAGCAACTTTATCAAATTTGCCTGCTTTTAGAAATTCTTCAGCGAAATTTTGATAGAGTGTCATGATTTCTTCTGAATATTGATTGGGGATGTTTTCAAGAGCTTTGAAGGCCTTTGCATAAAACTTTGAAGACATTTCAGTATCATCAGCTTTTTGAAACTTTTGGCTTAATCCAATATAAAATTTTGCTAATGCGGTGCTGTTGCTTCCATTTAATTTTTGAATTACTTTTACAACTTTTCTGTCGACTTCATCGATGTCCTTATTGTTTTCTCTATCCCTATTTAATATTATCAAATTTTCATAAAGGCTTAAGTCATGCATTTGCAAGCGTTCTTTAATATTAATAGCGCTTTCATAGCATAGTTTAGCCTCATCTTTAAAGTTGATTTTTCAATAATCACTTGCCATGAACTCATCAATGCTGGCAATTTCACTTGTAAATTGCCCTGAAACCTTTTCAAAAATTTTTCTGCTTTTTTTAAAATTTTCTATAGCTTTGGGAACCTCGTTATATTTGGACGCAACATTTCCAGAATAAAGAAAATAAGCTGCAGCCGCTAAATTAGGGCTATTTTCTTGCTGATTCATATAAGAAGATGCTTTTTTTAAGGATTGTTCAGCTTTGCCGTATTCACTCACCAGCATGTAAACAGATGCCAAGTCTGTTAAAGTTTCAGCCACTTCTTTGCTTTGCTCGCCATACTTTATGATTTCAAGCCTCAGCGCTTTTTCATAATATTCAATTGATTTTTTTGGGAGATTTAATTTTCGAAAGCTTTCTCCTAAGTTGAGAAATCATGATTCAAGCTTATGATAAGTTGACCCCAGTATAGGCTCAGCAACTTTAAGATAATTTTCTCTGCAAATTGTAGCTTGATAGAAATCTCCTTTCTCCATATAAGCAGCTTCAAGTTTATTGTAGAGAAGTAATAAAGTTTGCTTATCATTTTCTTTTTCAGCCTGCCTTGCTTGGGATAGAAGCTCGTCTATTGGGCTAGGTTGTGATGAAAATTGTCGTGTAAATTGATTAATGCTATATGCATATCCTTTTTGAGTAATATAATACCAATATCCAACCGTAGCGCTTTTCGCGAATTTACTCAAGATGCGAAACATTTTATTATTATTTCGAAAGATGGGAATTTGGCCATTTTATTTAGATTTTATTAGCATTTAATTGAGCATAATTAAAATAAAGGCTCAAATCTTATACCCCATAGAATAGAATCTCAATCTACTACTAAGTTCAATGACTTTTGTAGTTGTACTATGAATAAATAACTTATAAATTGCTTAGATAATATGAATATCTTTTAGCGATTCATAGATATAACAGAAGGGTCTTAGTGATTAAAATAAAAAATATTGGAATCCCAAGCCAAATCTTCAATGGACCTTTCTAAATAATATAGTAATACAATAATAATTAAAAATTCCCAAAATATAGACTAATCGAATTCGATAAAATGGCTTATTCAGTATTTGTAATTTTACAAAGTCTAATTCCATTTAAATTAAATACGAATAAGATTAATGCAGTTGTTAA
>CATKHM010000001.1:182572-260616 GCA_949751825.1 Blepharisma undulans
TAAGATCCCTGAAAAATGTTTCATTTAAAATTAGTAGCGTACTTGAATTTTATTCCTGTATAATCAAAATTAAATAAATTCAAACTATTCTTTTGTATTGGATTGAAATTTAATAAATTATCTAATCTTTTCCTTATTTAATTTCTCAATTTTAGTTCTTATGTGAGCTAACTTCGCCTCCATGCCTGGAATTTCTACAAAAACTTTTTCTGCTTTTTGAAAATAATCAATTGCAGAATCTACATCCCCCTTTCCATAGTGAAGATCACCAAAAGAAATATATCCATATCCAACAAATCTATTTTTATGCCCGTAGATCTGTATATAGCTTTTCAATCCCATTTCATATAACTCAGCAGCTTTATTCCAGTCTTTTAATTCTTTATAGTTGTCAGCAAGTGCATAATAAAATACTCCAATTTCTTGATCTTGATCTCCAAGTATCTTTTTCCTGATATTTATAGCTTTTTTATGCTCTACTATTGCTTTTTCAAATTCTCCTTGCTGTGTGTATGAATCGCCTATGCTGCTGTAGCAATCAGAATTAGCCAGATTATTATCGCCATACATTTGATTATTTATTTCAACTGCCTCTTTTAACACATTTATGCTTTCCTGAATTTTATCATCAAATTTATATATAGCTCCTAAATTCACATACAAACTTGCAGTTTCTGGGTCGATTCTTCCTGAAATTTCACATTTTAATGCTATTACTCTTTTCAGCAGATCAGCTGACTCTGTATATCTTTCCTGGTCTCTGTACAAAAATGAAAGTCCAGCTAAGCAGTCTTTTAAAAGGTGTTTATTTATATTTTGGCTTTCTAACAGCTCTTTTGCTTGCACCAGATATTCTGCGCCTTTTTGTAAATTTTTTAAATCATAATAAGCCATTCCTAAATGAAAGTAATTTATAATATTATTATATTCCACCAATCCCAGGTTTGCTTTTATCATTAATGATTTTTGAGAATAATCTATCAATTTTTCAATATCACATGAATCATATGCTTCAGCTGCTAAATTATCGTAGCATGTAGCAGTTTCTAAAGAATTCTGATTGGAATTATTTTTTAGAACTTCAAGTGATCTTGCGTATAATTTTCTAGATAATTCCAAATCATCAGTTAATTTGAATTTTTTACCCATATCAGCAAAATATAGTGCCATATCTCCACTATATTTACCCTTTATATCTGCTATAATTTTCCCTCCTTTTTCAACAGCTTCTTCAGACTCTTTTTCATTTCCCATTTCCTTGCATAATAATGCAAAATTACTGAAAAGCTTCACATCACATACATTTAAATTATTTCTTATATCAATAGCGCTCTGGATCCATCTTTTAGCTTCATATAAAAATTGGATTTTTCAATATTCCATGCCTATATACTCATCGATAGTGGCAATTTCCTGAGAAAATGCTCCAGAAACATTCTCAAATATTTTCCTGCTTTTTTTATAACTATCTATTGCAATCTCAGAGTTATTTTTTGATGAGCAGTTATTTCCTAAATATAGAAAATAAGCAGCAGCACCTTTATCACTACTATTTACTTTATTCTTCATATAATGAGAAGCAGAAAATAGAGCTTTTTCAGCTTTTTCAATGTCATTATTCATCTGATAAACGGATGCTAAATCAGTTAATGTATAAGCTACTTCTGAGCTGCGATCGCCATACATTTTTTTCTCGATTTCCAAAGCTTTTTCGTATCATTTAATTGATCTTTCAGGCAGTCTTAATTCTCTAAAAGAATGGCCCAGGTGAATAAATTGCTCTTTGAGCTTTGGGTAGCTCGAGCCCAAGATTTTTTCTGCAATTTCAGTTGATTTTTCATGATAAGTTGTGGATTCAAGCAAATTTCCATTTGCGTTATAAGAAAACCCAAGTTGGCTGTAGAGTGCTATTAAATTCATCACATTTTGTTCTTTTTCAGCTTCAGCAACTTGCAATAATAAGTTATTAATCGAGTCTGTTTGCGAAGAAAATTGTCGAAATTGCTGAATATTATTGAAACTATATTGCGATTCTGTAGATCTCAATAAACATCTTCATGGTTTGCCTCTGTAAATTTTACTCAGCAAGAGTAGCATTTATTGCATATTTAATGGAAGAAAAGAATTTCTTGCTGCTTTCTATCAATAGATTAAAAATTATCACGGTTGTTAAATTTTGATTTACAATTTAATCTTTCAATCAACTCCTTATCTATCCACAAAATATTAAGATGGCTGATGATTTCTATTTTTATAAATTTCACGATTGTTTTCATATTGATATTTAAAAATTATAATAGGCTTAAAATAAAGAAAATAATGCAATATGAGATTCATCTATATTTTTAAAAGAGAAATAAGGTCATGTAACTCTCTCTATGTTTAAAAGATTTAATATTAGATTATAGTATAGAGCTTATAAGTGTAAAATCATTAAAAAAATTATTAAAGATTAAACTGTAAAATTTACACTAATTTTTGCGTATCAATTTCGCTGGCGAATTTTTTTGACTTTTATAAATTGGTGAATAGTAGCCCATTTTTCATTCATTCTTAGGCGATTTGCTCAGGAAATTAATGTTGGAGCTATTAGAGTTAATCATTGACATCAGAGATAGCTTAGGCATGGATAATTTCTTTGCACTTTTAGATTTAACGTTACGAGTTGGAGATATTTCTTCTTTTCAGTCATTGCTATCTTTTAGTAATCTGTTCGTAGAAACTCCTTTCACATAAGATAAAGACTCATTAGTTGAATCTTGGTCTTTTATCTGCAATTTAAGTTTGTCTATTTCTCTCTCTTTTTCTTTCAGATTTTCTTCTAATTCATCATAAGTGACTTTATAATCCAATAAAGATTTTTCTAAGCTTTTAATTTTCAAAATAAGTAAATTCTTTTCATTTAATTTTTTTTCGCTGCTATCATCTCATTGCCACTCAAAAATTTCTTGTGTTTGTGTAGACGCAGAGACCAGAAGCAAGGTTTTTTCACTTTCTAATTTTCTAACAGACGAAGATAGTTCATAAATTTTATTTTCCAGCCTCAAAATCTCAGAATCCCGGGCCAAGCATGCAGCTGTTAATTCGCTATTTTTTATTTCCTATTTGGAGTTTACTGATTCAGAGAGTTTCGCAAGCAGAGATTGGTTGTAGCGGCTGGATTTGTCTATAAGCAGTGAGGAGTCCAAGTCCATTAATCAGTTAAAAAGAAAATATCTTAAGTTATGGCAATATGATTATTTAAAGTAAAAAATAAAGGAATATTTTCTAATACCAAATCTTGAATTTTTGATCAAAAAATTTAATTGAAAATCAAATAGAAAATTATTAATCAGCTGAAGCTTATATATAAAAATGGATTCCACTGACGCGCCTCAGATAATCGAGCATGCTCACAGAAGTCTTTCTTACACACCTTTTGATACCAAATGGATTCCTTGCAGCTCTCGATTTGCTATATTAGGCCAATCTCCCAGCATGAAAGGTGTATTCCAGCTTTTCCAACTCGATCAAAAAACTGAAGGCAAACTTCGTCTTCTTCATGAATTCACAAAAGGCAGCGGTTATAAGTGTGCCACATTTGGAGCATCTTCTTTAACTAACCGCCAAATCGCAATTGGTGATTTCTCAGGGAATTTGACGATTTTAGATCTAGAAACTCAGCAAGAAGTATATAAAGTAAAAGCGCATGAAGGCTTAATAAACAGTTTAGAAGGCGCGGGAGGAAGTGGAATGGGCCCTCCAGAGTTAGTCACAGGGGCCAGAGATGGCTGCGTAAAAGTATGGGATATAAGGCAAGAAGCTCCAGTTGTTTCATTAGAACCTGCTGAAGAAATTAAACCTGACTGTTGGGCAGTTTGCTTTGGAAATTGTTATAATGACACTGAACGTATGTTGGCTGCCGGCTATGACAATGGAGATATCAAATTATTTGATTTGAGAACCAATTATTTACAGTGGGACACAAATTTAAAGAATGGGGTATGCGGACTTCAATTTGATAGAAGGGACCAAATGATGAATAAAGTTGTTGCGACAACTCTTGAAGGAAAATTCCATGTTTTTGATTTGAGAACTTTTAATGCAACTGAAGGCGGGTATGCAGAAGCAATTGAAAAAGTCCATGGTGCAACTGTATGGGGAGTAAAGCATTTGCCTCAGAATCGTGATCTTTTTGTAACTTTAGGAGGAAATGGGAGCTTGAATTTATATAAATATAATTATCCATCACAGAGATCGGTGCAGGATATGAATGGAAATCCGAAAGGTGTGCCAGGGACAATGACAATGCTAAACCAGAGAGATTTATCAACACAACCTGTTGCAAGCTTTGATTGGAGCGCAGATAGATTAGGACTTGCAGTTTTATCATGTTTAGATCAATCAATGAAGGTAATAATAACAACTAAGCTGAATTTATATTAAAAATGGATAGTAAAAATTTGCATGCAATCTTACTTTCAATTAATTAATGAGATAAATATAAAGCGAAGGTGGAATTTTATTCAAATTATTGAGTAATTCATTTATCTAAATATTTATAGGAAAATTATCACTAATTTTAATTAATAAAGCATGTAGGCTAATTACTCAATTGTTGCTTCATTAGCTGAAGACAGGACTAAATTGAGGAGCAATCAAAAGGTAAAAAAATTAATAAATATTCAATTTTCTTATTTACCCTAATTTCATATTACCAAAATGCAATTAAAATGAATAACTATCACATTTATGACGAAATCGGTAAGGGTAAGTATTCTGTTGTTTACAAAGGTCGCAAAAAAAGAAGCATTGAATACCTTGCAATAAAATCAGTTGAAAAGTCTCGTCGAAAAAAGATTCTCAATGAAGTTCGAATTATGCATAATCTCGACCATGAAAACATCCTCAAATTTTACAGTTGATATGAAACTCGCAATCATCTTTGGATTATTTTTGAATACTGTGCTGGCGGCTCTCTGCTCAGCTTGATTGAAAGTGATAAAACACTTCCTGAAGAATCTGTCCGCACTTTTGCTTTTGATTTAATGAAAGCACTTTTATATCTTCACAGCAATGGAATAATATACGGAGATTTGAAGCCTTCAAATATTCTATTCAATGAGTACGGACAGCTTAAATTGGCTGATTTTGGCCTCTCACGAAAAATTGTGGATTTGACTCAAGGGGATTCACAAAGTAAGCGAGGAACTCCTTTCTATATGGCGCCCGAGCTGTTTCAAGATGATGGCGTCTACTCCTTTTATTCAGATTTCTGAAGCTTAGGATGTGTTATTTATGAATTAGCTACTGGCCAGCCTCCCTATATTTCCACATCATTTCAAGAGCTGGTCGAACAGATTTTGAATGCCCCTGTCCCAGAAATCCCTGAATACAGCCGAGACTTTAACGACTTTTTAAAGGAATTGATGCAGAAAGACCCGGCAAAGCGCATTAGTTGGGATGAAGTAACAGTCCATCCTATATGAAAAGAAAACACTATGACTTTGAATTTAACTTTGCCGTCACAGCCTTTATATGAAAAATACTTAAAAGCAAGAGGAGTTGTTCAGAGAACTATGAGCGCTCAAGCAACAAATACACAGTTTTCGTCAGGGAGAGTGGATTTAATGAGGATGTCTCAGAATATTCAGAAAAACCTGCTGAGGGAAAGCGTGAAAAATGGATATCAACAGAAAGAAGTAGAAGGAAGTGATGTAAAATTGGATAATAGAGATCAAATTGTGGACTTCGGAGAGTATAAAGAAGAAGAGGAAGATGAAGAATCAGAAGAAAATACAGAATCTGTTGAAGGAGAAAAAGACAGTGGCTTAGAAGAAGAAATCGGCAGTATTATTGAGGAAGAAAAACAAGAAGTTAAAGATAACAGACCCATAACAATTCAAGGTGGACTTAGAAACCCTCCACCTGTCTCTATAGAAGAGGAAAGGCCGAACTCAGCAAGCCAAAGAGTAAACTCAGCACAACCAACTACTTTGACCAAGCAATCTTCAATTTCAAAGCCTCCCCCTCCATTTGAAGCAATAATGATCCATAACTCTGATACCTCTGTTAAGCCGATAATTGGGAATCGTGAGCTCGAAAAACAAGGCGAACTATCTTTTAACCCTCAAACCCTCGGATTCCAAGCCTGGACAAGTGAAGACGTCATGGCAAATGCAGAAAAAAGAGAAATTGAGGCCCATTTCCATCAGATTTATCAAGCCTTAACATCATCAGCTCAAGGAATAGACAAACTGAATATTTTGACTTATTTCGAGACTTTGATTATAAATTCAACAGTCGCCAACAAGCTAATAGTTTCTCCATCTGTCGGATTGCTCATAAGATTACTAAGGTCAAGCAAGTCTTCACCGACGAAGGTCAGAATATGCAGCATTCTAGGACAAATGGTGAGGTACTCTACTTTTATAGAGGTAACTTTAGCAGAGTCTGGGCTTTATCAAGCTTTAAGCGAGCAGATTAAGGATAAAAACGAAAAAGTTCGAAGAAGAGCTATGGCAGCACTAGGCGAATATTTGTTTTATGCAGCTACTCAAATGGACGATGAGCAAGGCCAATCGGTTTGGGAAATCCCACATTTAATTTTTGCATTGGTAATAAAAGTCAGTAAATCCGGAGAAGATGAAATTTTGCGGTTTTATGCAATAAAAACTATCGAAAATATCACAGCACAAAGCACAAAAGCAGGGACCAAATTTGCTATTGCAGAAGTGGCGCAGAATTTATGCTCTGTTTATTTATCCACGAAAAATGAATATTGCAAGGTTGCAGCATTATCAGCGTTATGTCATGTAATTAGACTTAATTTATCACTATGTGGAACTGTGATAGAAAGATTGGCAATTAGGCATATAAATTCAGGCCTTTCTGAAGACCTTCCTAAGATCCAACAGAACTTTTTGACAATTTTGATACTAATCACCCAAAACCCACCAAATCGCTTTGCAGCAATTTTAGCAGAAGACAAAAATTTTTTGTCTATTGTTTTGTCTCTGCTAGAAAACCCCAATGTAGTTATAAGAGGCAAAGCCTTAATTTTGCTGAATTTATTGATCAAAGCAAATGTAAGATGGATTCTCATACTTTCAGAAAATAAATTTTTCACTATAATAGAAAAATTGTTAAGAGATTCATACAGATATGTACAATGGTGTTTGTTTTATTTATTAGTGCAAATTGCTGATCTTTCTCTTGTGATAGTAAAAAATGTTGCAGAAGATATGAAAACAGTGCTTGATAAACGCGGACAGTCGAAAAATGCCATAGTCTTGCTGCCAGTGGTTCAGCAAGTAATAACATCTGGAGCTGGAACAAACCATCTTTCTTATCCAGCACTCATAAAATTCCTCGTAGAAATATTGGATTTGTGTTTAAGATCGTCAAGCTTTATGGAAATCACTCAGCAGGCCATGCTACTTCTCGAAGCGTTAAGTGTGCAGACAAAGCAGCTAACTCAATATTCTGACGTGGTAATAAAATCCTTGCTTCCTTCTCTATTAACCTATAGCGGGGTAGATGATATCGATATCAGATTCAGAAGCTTAAAAATTTTCGCTGATATTTTGATACCATTTTTGTATGAAGATTCTATTTATGACCCTGGAAACTCAAGCAAGGTAACTACTAAAATTATGAATGAGCTATTAGTAAAACAGCTTATGCCACAATACCAACGACTGTTATCAGATCATGACCCAATTCCTCTATACGCTCACAAGCTTTTAAGCGCTATAATTGAACGATGTGCTGCTTTTGTAAGCATTGTAAAGCGTCAAGAATTAATCCCAGTCATATTGGAAAGTTTTGAAGGGGGGAATCCAAAATTGAATGTTCAAATTGTGTCAATCGTTAAAAGGATTGTGGAGTCTAAAGAAACAACCTTAGAAGAGCTTGCAGGGCTTAGAATCATCCAAAAAGTGAATTCTATAATGAGATGCGTGTTAGATCAAGACTGATGTGTAGATAAAATGCTTGACATCTTATACGAGCTTCTATTTCTTGCTGCTGACAGTTTGCGAGCCAAAAAATCCAACCCTGACTACTCAGCCCTCCGTATAATTGAACCCCTTACAGACAATTTTCCTATTTGTGCTAAGCTTGTAAAGCAAAGCAACGACCAAGTAATTTTTATATAGAATCTTATTGAGAAATGCACTCACTGTTTATCACTAATGATCCAGCTATTCTGTAATAAAATTGCCCAAAATCCTACCTTGGAAATGATCCAAAGCCTGATCATCGTTTTGTCAATTAAAAAGCCATCACTTCAAAGGCGATGCCTAAAAGTTCTGAAAGTGATTTCTCAGTCTGGGATCCCAATTCCCGCTTCCCCAGAACTTGCATCTGTTTTAAGAAGAAATGAAGAAAAAGAAATTCAGCAACTAGCTGCCGATATATGGGGTGCTTAGTATAGATAATTAGATAAAAACAGTTATAATGTTGATGCTGATTAATTATTTTCTTAATTTGAATCCTCTAATACGAAGGTATTCAGGGTCACTTGGCTCGCTTGGAATGTAAACAGGGACAATTCCATCATCTTTGGTGATTTGGTGGTAATGTGCATTTTGGCCAATTACTAGGCTGCCATCAAGTTTTAAGCCTTCTACAAGCGTTTCTTTTCCTTCCAAAACTAAAACTGATCTGTTGGAAATAGACCAAGATCCTTTTACCTTTTGTCTGAGCTCCACAAAGCTGCAGGCAAAGGAAGGCTGAATAATGATTTTAGCTGGCAGTCTGTATTTGATTCCAGCAAAAACAGTGTCTGTAGCAGCATCCTCAATAGCAGTTCCACAAAGTCTTAATAATTTGATATTTGCATTGAAGTACTCGCATTCTCCACTTCCAGCACACCATGGGTCTAAATTTTGTGCTGATTTTGCTGCAGCCTCTTGCAAGTTGTTTTTCACAGCAGTAAATGAAATCCAGCGTTCAAATTGTGTGAAGCCTATAATCGACTCTTGTGTGTACATCTTGCTGAAGTCTTGCATAAGACACTCAAGTCTTGTAGGAGCTTTGAAAACAGTTTTGGTTGCATCAGCGTATTTTGGATTGACGAATTCTGTCATTGCGCCTCCTGTTCTATTTAATGCATCCAAGTAGTCTTGTAAAGAGAATAATAAGGTATTGGTATTTCCTGGGAATGGAGATAATTTTGCTGATTCTGGAGTGCCAATGCCGAGTTCTTCATTGGAAACGTCACCTTTGGCATTCATTCCTGATCCTTTGATCAAAGTGTCAACAATGTTGTACTCCACATTCAAAGTTTGAATTTGGCCTTCTTTTTCTAATGTCATGATAGCTCCTAATGATTCTTTTGGCATTCTTGGGATTGTGGCAAAGTTCATAGCATAGTTATTGACCTTTGATACTCCCAAAAATGATGGAAGTGCTTTGAATACAAGAGGATTTGTGTCTTGCAATATAACCATCCACTTCTTTCCTTCTGAAAGCCATTTCTGAGGGAGACCATATTGGTACAACAATATGTGGACATCTCCATGCCCATGAGGCTTGCCAGAAACTCTTCCATGTTCTACTGCAAATCTTGCTTCATTGTCAATTAAAGCTGGGACTTTTTCTTGTCTCATTAAAGTGAGTTGATCACGAGACATACCAAAATAGTTATGTTCTTCAAGCAGCTGAATAGTGCGTGAATGAGTGTCCTCTGATGTCATAATAGCTAGAGGAAGAATTGTTCCAGATCTGTCTTGAAGTGCCAAAATGGACTCAATGTAAAGCTGAAGGAAATAGGTTTCTGTCACAAGTTCTACTGGAAGACCTACTTTAATAGAGGAATAGCCTAGCCTTTCTCCAAGACCACCAGCAACTAAAACAAAGGCACATTTTCCAAATTCGGATATACCTTCATTTTCTAATGCTACAAACTGGTCGAAGTTTGTCTCTGGGTTTACTGAAACTCCGTGAGGGATTTTTGGAGTCCAGCCTTCGAAAACATTGACAGAGTTTGCTGAGTCTTGAAGAAGCTTTCTTGCTCTAGAAATGTATGATTTTATGCCACCAGGGTAATTTTTGTCGAAGTATTTAAGATCTTCGACAAGAAGATCTCTTGTGTGAGGATCTTGGCCTTCTGGGAAGAGATGAGACTGGTTGTAGTCTGGGTCTGCCATAAGAGCAACGACTTCTTGAGCTGAGAGGCTTTCCATTATTAAAATATTAAATGGCTGTAAATTTAGGAAAATATGTGGAGATACTGATTTATGACTTCCAAAGAAGGCAACACAATGCAAGAAAATACTATGGAAAGGATCTTAAATTGTTTTTGGTATTATTGCAGTATTTTATTCATTATGATATAATCCCTATCTCATTTAATGCCGCTTATTCACTAGATCTTTCCAATCGCTTCTTTTTAGGATATGAAGAGTTCTTTTTATTTATATTAGCTGAATATTTGAATTATTGAAATTGTGTGGTTTTTGAATATCCAGACTGTAAGAATAAACTTGCTTTCATCATTTTATAATAATCAGAGGATATTATTATTAGCAATAAAGCCACAATTATATTGATATTTATATGTCTAAGGATAAATTTGCTTCTATGCTAAGTGTCAGCTGAGATATTTCTATATTAGGATATATATATATTTTCATTATAGCACATCATAACCCTCTTCATTACTTAAATAATATAAATCATCTGCAGCAACTAATTCGATGAGCATTTATAAAAGCTGATTTTTTTTTCATCTATTCTTTATTATAGATATTCAGTTTCAATTAATAAAATTTGTTAACTATGTCATTTAATAGATACTATTTATTGTGCCTGCATTATATAAAATATCAAATTAAAATAAATTATTATTTGTTCTATTTTATACTCCAAATCTCTCATAAATATCTTTTCTGACAGGTATTTGTGATATATAAGCTTCCCATCCATTTCCAGCAAATTCTTTTACCTTAATGAAAACATTCCTAACCACTTCTTCTAAGTCAGCAGGCATATTCTTATAGCTAACAGATGCAACAGCATAATATTGGAAATTTTGATTTAAAATTGATGGATACAGTATCAGTGTGCTTGTCATCCCTTTGAAGCTCATTTCTTTGTCTTTTGAACTCCCCATTTCTTGCATAACCTCGCACCAAAAATAAAATATTTCTTCTAATTTTTGTGATAAAGCTTCAGGGCTTGCCAGTCCAAACTTTCCTATTGCAGCCATCAAATTTTCCCTAACCTGTGGCAACTTAAACCTCTTCTTTGCAATAGGAATCAATTTTTCAAGAATTTTCGGAATTTCTGGTGATATAACTGTAGGGTTATATATAGAAATTTCTCCCAAAGCAGATGCAGAATTATTTGTAGCAAAAGTAAAGCTGTTAGCTTCATCGTCATCAGGGCCTTGAACTATTTGCAAGGTATTCGTCAGCAGTGTTATGGTTTGAGGAAGCAATGGCAAAATATAAGAATTCGCTAATATAACTAAATCTCCAATGAAAGCTGCTGAATACTGCTTCAGTTGTATATCATCATTATTTAAGCAAACTACAGCAAGCTGGGCTAGTGATGCTAAATTTGGAAGAGTCTCAGAAATCTCAATAATGGCTCCAGACAGCTCCAGCCCCTTCATCGCGAATTGCTTTTCATGGCCAGATAATCCAATTTGTATAAGTCTTTCGCATCTTTCTAATATTGCAGGCCCATACTGGTTAAAACTAGTCCCAAGTGCAACAGCGAAGGATGTTAAAGTCTCGCATAAAGTCCAAATTAATTTGTGGTTGTCTGGAGTCTTATTTCATAAGTTAAACAGGGGGCTTATTATTATGTTGATGAAATTTTCACTTTGAAGCTGCCCTCCAAAGACATCGCAAATAGATGCAATTGCATCGAGCAAGTTCAATAGAGCTCTGCCTGAGTAATATTCGAAGCCTTTGGCGAATATTTGTAAGATTTCTTCAAGATAGTTTCCCAACTCGTGGGCATCATGGCAAACTAAGATGCAAAATGAAGAGCAAGCGGATCTTTGAACCAAGCTGTCCTTATCCATAACTCCTCTCATGATGCTTTCCAAATAAGGCTTAAAATAGTCAGTGCCTACGATATTATCTGTAAATCTTGAAATTGTTCAAAGTGCCATTGACCTTACCAGTGACCGTTCATGAGAAGTTTGCTGCTGCAAAAATGGTAAAAATGTTGGCAATGACGGCAGAATTGCTGAAATAGCTCCTGAAGCTATGGCGCCCAGTGCCAGCAGCCCTCCTTCAGTCTCTATCCAATTATTGCTTAACAATAAACTTTGAATTTTTTCTTGGATCATCCCAAAAGTTACTGCTCCGAATGTTTCAGCTAATTTGTCAATCAAGGCAGCACTTTCTCTTCTCAAAGTCCAGTTCATGTTTTCTTCTTCATACTTCTCAAATCGAAAATCATCTTTTTCAGGAAGCATGTCCATAAGATCTTGCTCTTGTATTTTCAAATTATCTACCACATTGCTAAGCAGTCTTGATAGATAAGGAGAGATTAATTCTTTTGCAGTTGCAATTTCAGTTCAAAAGCTTGTAGAAGTTCTCGCATTTGAAGTATTCAACTCATAAAGCATAATTTCAGCACATTCTGGAAATCTTATCCAAATCAAATCTTTTCTATTAGAACAAATAGCTAAAATGCCTTCTGATACCACTCCGCTCATTGCTTTATTTGCGTGAACTCTTATTAATAGATCCAAATAAACTTGCAGCATAGGAATCACCACACTTGGCATTATTTGGACAAGCTGATTCATACACTTCACTGCTTTTCCATGTGAATTATCTATCAGAATCATCAATCTCTTAACCAGCTCCTTCAGAATTTCTGAATACTCGTGGTTATTCAACAGCTCAGATAGCAAATTATAAGTAGAAATATCTTCAAATAACTGTAAAACCATATCCTGTGCCCATGAGTTTTCAATCTTTTCAGTCAAAACAGCTAATAGCTGAGGCCACCCATCTTGTGTAATATAAAGTGTCGTAGCAATATTACTTATGGCTTTAGCAATAGGGAGATCATCAAGCGCATTGAGAATTCCCTGCTGGAGATAAGTCAGATGCTCCAGGGGAAAATCAATGCCTTTTTCTAGTGTAGATTTCAAGGAGTGTCCAGCTGCCAATCTTGTGTTTAATGGCAAGGAATTGCTATTTAGAATGCATATAAGTGCACAGGAGTATTCAGGGAACTGTGAGAGTTGGGTGACTTCGTTAGCTATTTCGCTTTGACGAACATTGGAAATCCCAGAAAAGGTTTCTGTGATGAGATTTGTGACGCGCTGGACTAAGGATGGATCTGGCTGCCACATTTATAAGAAATTAGAAGAAAATAGGAAACTTTAGCAGCCAAAATAATTTCAATTTTATTAAAGAAATTTAAATTGCAAACAGCGAAAAGGCTATCTAATAAGAGAATTCAAATATAAATCTTGCAGAAAAAGATTTTCGATACTCTCATATGATATGCAAATAAAAAATATGAGCGAATCTACAGGGTATCTATACAGGTTCACAACTATCGCTGAAGCACTTGAGCAGACTCTGGACCAATTCTGTAGCACAAGAGAAATCGACTTAGACACCAAGCAAAGATTTCTTGAGACTTTTCAAAGTGTTTTCCAAAATGTAATGGACAATAAAGCAACGAAATCTTGCATGATAACTGGGCATTTAGATACTTATCAACATCTAGATGGTATTTGGAATTTTTATATAAAAGATGCTACATTAAGATCAGAAACCGACTATATAAACTCAAACATGCTGAAAATCATTGCTCTAGACGCGACACCACAAAATGAAAAAGGTAAACCACGCAAAAGGCAAAAGATGGGTTAATAACTATTCCTAATTGAAGACTATTTCAAAATAAATTTAAAAAATCAATATTTTGCCTTTCTGTATCTTCACTATTTTCTCAAATTTTGAGTATTTCATTAATTTAGCACAGAAAATCCTTTAATTCCTAATAAATCTTATCTAAAAATTCTTTAAAAAATATTCTTCAACTCCATCCAAGGCAAATTTATAGTTGACGAGATCTAAGTTTTCTCTTTCCGATGTCATGATTTTCCCAAAATCTTTACCTGCAGGCCCAGCACCCATCATAGGCATAGCAAGGTTTTGGATTTTATCTTTCCCTGCTAAAACATCTCCCATAATCAAGCTTAATATTCCATTCATGCCAAATAATGCCAAAAAGTACAATGATGATGAACTAACATAAGTCACATCCAATGCATCAAGCTCCACTCCTCTCTGTGTCATGCCTCTGAACTTTTGTGTTAATGGAAATGGCACTCTCGCCAAAATAAATCCAGAACAAAAACTCGAAACCCAAGAAAACAAAAGCATAGTTGTAATCCCATAAGCTGCATTTTTCTTTATCATCTCCAATTGACTAGTAGGATCCATAAAATTCGCCATCCCTGTGCTCTCAAACTCCTTATACAAAAATCCAGTTTGCGGCTTGCAAAAGAAGCTTCTTCTTATCTTGAAAGCTGACTCCGGGATTATCCCATAATTTTGCCTCAGTTTTTGAGACCTCATTACTGCTTGTGTGACGACGACATCATCTTTTTCTGGGTCTTTTTTAGGGTCCATCAGATGTGACAGCATGACTCTCAGCATTCCTGACAATAAAACGACCACGATAATTGGAATCAGCACCCAATCCCTGATGCTTGAGTCTAAAAGTAATTCCATTAATTATAATAATATCAAGAGAATGATGCTGGTAAGCTCTATTTAGCAACCTCAGATTTTGCTTCTCCGTGAAGGCACTGATACTTCTCAAGGCCGTGCTCAGATTATCTCAAATATTGGGGCTTGTACAGCCATTGTGGAGTGTGTCAAGTCAACTTTGGGACCAAGAGGGATGGATAAGCTTATCCATGTGGGGGATAAAGCGACGATTACAAATGATGGGGCGACTATCATTAATCTGCTTGATATTGTGCATCCAGCTGCGAAGTCGTTGGCTGATATTGCGACTGCACAGGATAATGAAATTGGGGATGGAACTACGTCTGTGGTAGTGCTTGCTGGGGAATTCCTGAAAGAAGCGAAAGAATTGTTGGAAGATGGGATGCATCCTAGAGTTGTTATTAGAGGGTTCAGAGAAGCTTGTCAGAAAGCGGTGGGTAAGATCAGAGATATTGAGCATAAAGTAAGTGCAGCTGATACCAAAGAATTCAGAGAATTGCTAATAAACTGCGCCAAAACTGCTTTAAACTCAAAACTTGTCAGCTCTTACAAAGAATTCTTCGCAGAAATGGTTGTTGATGCCATATTAAAGCTCGATGCTGATTTAGACAAATCAATGATCGGAATCAAGCACGTCAAAGGCGGAAGTGTAACCAACTCCTTCTTAGTTGACGGTGTGGCTTTCAAAAAGACTTTTTCCTATGCAGGATTTGAACAGCAGCCTAAAAATTTCGAAAACCCCAAAATCATTATGCTGAACTTAGAACTGGAACTAAAAAGTGAAAAGGAAAACGCCGAAATCAGAATTGAAAACCCTGAGCAATACCAAAGCATTGTAGACGCTGAATGGGATATTATTTATCAGAAATTGGATAAAATCGTCCAGTCTGGTGCACAAGTTGTATTATCAAAACTACCTATTGGTGATTTAGCTACACAATATTTCGCTGACAGGCAGCTGTTCTGCGCTGGAAGAGTTCCTATAGAAGATTTACAAAGAATTTCAAAAGCCTCTGGCGGACAAATTTTGACAACAGTTTCTAATGTCCCAGCAGAAGCTTTAGGGTCATGTGCAGTGTTTGAAGAAGTCCAATTAGGAGGAGAGAGATATAACATTTTCAGAGGATGCCCGAGCTCACATTCAGCTACCATTGTGCTAAGAGGAGGCTCTGAACAATATATAGAAGAAGCTGAAAGATCTTTAAATGACTCAATCATGATCGTCAAAAGAGCCCTTAAAAATTCTAACGTCGTAGCTGGAGGTGGGGCTATTGAAATGGAATTAAGCAGGTTTTTAAGAGATTACAGTAGATCCATCAGTGGAAAACAGCAACTTGTCATTAATTTGTTTGCCAAAGCATTGGAAGTAATTCCAAGAACTCTTGCAGAAAATGCAGGATTTGATGCGATTGAAATTTTAAATAAACTCAGACAAAAGCACGCTGTGGGCGGATTGGAAGGAAGGTGGTTTGGAGTTGATATCAAGAACGGAGGAATTTGCAATACTTTTGATAATTTTATATGGGAGCCTTCACTTGTGAAAATCAATGCTATTTCAGCAGCTACTGAAGCAGCTTGCTTAGTTTTAAGCGTGGATGAAACTGTTAAAGCACCGAAAAGCGAGCAAGAAGTAACAGCTGCAGAAAAAGCTTTGGCTGCTAGAGGAAGAGGCAGAGGGAGACGATTCTAAAATAAATAGATTTAGTATAAAAGAGCATTAAATATTATGTTGATCAAAAATTTAGTCGCTATAATGGTAAAAAAGATCGTTAAAGGCCCAGCAGGCTCATCCAAAATAAAAAGCCAATGAAGAAAGGTATATGATGGCATTGCTAAGATGAGAGAACAAGCAAACGGTCAAAATGACATTGAAGAATCTCTAGATATTATAGACAAAAATATAGATCCTAAATTATTCCGATTTCAAACCTTAATAGGACTCCTGCTAAGCTCTCAAACCAAAGACTCAACAACCTCGCAAACTGTTTCAAAGTTGCAAAGCCAAGGATTGATTCCGGAAAGAATGGCAGAAATGCCAATTCAAGATATAGCCGATTCAATCTATGGAGTAAGATTCCACAATAATAAAGCAAAATATATCAAAAAAACCTCACAAGTTTTATTGGAAAAATATGATGGTGACATTCCTAATGATTTTAAAAAAGTTATCGCTTTGCCTGGAATAGGTCCTAAAATGGCTTATTTATTTTTGCAAATTTGCTATGGTAAAGTAGAAGGGATTCCTGTGGATACACATGTCCATAGAGTTGCTAATAGGCTTGGGTGGGTTAAGTCTAAAAATGAGCAGGAAACTAGAAAACTGTTGCAGGAAATTATGCCTCAAGAATTATGAGCAGAAGCAGATGGGTTATTGTATGATTTTGGACAAAATATATGCACTGCAAAGAAACCCAAATGTGGAGAATGTGATATTAGTAATTTTTGCCCTTATTATAAAGCAAATCATAAGAAATAATAAAAATTTGATTCTTTATATAATTTAAAGCATTTTAAAGTATTGTGGGAAAAGTAAATAAATAAACAAAAGTTAATGATACATGCAACTGAAGCTTTCTTGCAATTCACTTTCGTATAATTATGAAAAATATTTTAATATATACACCTGATTTAACTATAATTTAACTATAATTATATCTCATTGAATTCTTATCTTTTTGATTGAAGATTTATTATTTTTAATAAATTAGAATAAATGAAAAGTTTGAGATGCGCTGAAATAATAGATTGCTGATCTACTACAGTGATTTTCACTGGCAATCTTTCTAACATCAAATATACTATTATCACATCATTTCCATGAATCTCGCGATTTTCTTTGTTTTCCCTAACTGTAAATCCTCCATGACCCTACTTCTCCACTCCAGATATTTCTATTCCCAAAACTTCAAACTTTCCTGAAACAATTTGATTTAAGAAATTTCCATCACCCTTTATAATGGTTAAAAAAATTGTTAAAGGTCCAAAAGGCTCAGCAAAGGTGAAAGAGCAATGGCGAAAAGTATATGATGGAATCGCAAAAATGAGAGAATCAATAGAGGCACCTGTTGATGTAGAAGGTGCCTCAACTCTTGCAGATCAAAGCTTAGAACCAAGATTAGTACGCTATCAAACTTTAATCGGATTGCTATTAAGCTCCCAAACCAAGGACCCAATTACAGCTAAAACTATTGAAAAGCTTCAAAAACAAGGACTCACCCCAGAAAGGATGGCAGAAATTTCCGTTGAAGATTTAGCTGAAGAAATCTATGGGGTGAGTTTTCACAATAATAAGGCAAAATATATCAAAAAAACTTCACAAATTTTACTTGAAAAATACAATGGAGATGTTCCTAATGATTTCAAAAAAGTCATTGCATTGCCTGGAATTGGCCCGAAGATGGCCCATTTATTTTTGCAAATTTGTTTTGATAAAACAGAAGGAATTGCAGTGGATACCCATGTACATAGAATATCAAATCGACTGGGCTGGGCGAAATCAAAAAGCCCTACTGAGACTATGAAACAGCTGCAAGAGCTTTTACCAAAAGAGCTCTGAAGTCAAGTTAACGAACTTTTGGTAGGGTTTGGGCAAACAATTTGCACAGCAAAAAAACCCAAATGCAATGAATGCGATATTGTAAAACTTTGTCCTTATTATAATTCCAAGCATAAAAAGTAGCTTAATTGTAATTATGAATTATTAACAATGTTCTTACACAATGGCAAATTGAGTCTTTTATCGTTTTCTTTGGATAAATTATATAAAACCATAAAATGCAAAAGATTTAGCCATTATAAATCGAGTCAATAGTTTTCAAGTATGATATTTGAAAAAGTAAGAGCAAGATACAATCTGGAAATGAATAAACCTCTGAAAATTATGAATCTTTAATGATTTTAACATCATAAAAACACTTGAGATTATGCATTGAAGCATCAATTGCTCATCTTCTATTTGCAATTCATTTTAAATTGCAAAGAATCAAATATTATTTAAAAGATCGAATAGGAAAAAATCAGCAATATATTGTTAGTTAGTGAAATAATTCATAATTTTTTATAATGGGAACCAAAATTAAAGAAATATTATATTTTGCAAGTATCTTCTTAAGATATAATACTGGCTTTAGAAGCTTCGAAATCAAAATGGAAGATTAAATAATACAAAAATTTGCATGTGTATTTGTAGAAAGAACGGCGATTTCACTGAGCACATCTTTGGATGCACTAGAAATGCACAGATATTCTGAATAACAATTTGTATACCGTGTGGATCTCAATATATTCAAGCTAAGGCAGCTGCGAAAGCTCATAATAATGAGATTAGCTTCTTATGCTTTTATTGTACTGCAACTTGCTTGATGTGTTATGGGGGTGCTCTTAATCGAAGAAATACCTTAAAGAAGCTTACAATAAATGAAGATGCATGTACAACCTTTTGTTCTCATTTTCTCTGTGGCCCGTGCGCATCATGCCAGGAATATCGTGAAGTTGAGGTTAAAAAAGAAAAGATAAAACTTTGCAATTGCTCATAATCTAAGAGATAATTTTATAAAGAGTGATATAGAGACTAGTTTAAAATATATTTTCAAATAAATTATAAATTGAAATTGTAGAATGAATTACAAATAATGGTTATAATCTGACAAGCTGCTAATATTTGGTGATTCAAAAATATAAGTCTTACATCTTGAATATGTTTTATTATTTTCGCTTAGGCATAATCTGGCAGAAAAATTAATTTTTCTTATATAAAAATTTAAGGCAGTTAATATTTATAAGAAAAGTAAGCTGCAAATAGTAAATAAATTCAACCATAAACTATTTAGGAATACACAAATCAGCCATCAGCTGTGTAAAAATAATATGAAATATATAGAAAGAATTTTAAAAAAAAAATGGAATCAATTACGAATAAATAGATCAAGAAATCTGATTCAAGGTTTGTTTTTTTTACTTGCAGTGCAGGAAGGCTAATTGAATTTGGGATATAAATAAAAATTAAAGGCAAAAATTTACGGCAATTAATCAACCATATCCTTGCAACTTTTGAAGGTGTGATGATCTTTTTCTATATTACTTTTGACTTTGAAGATGGCCGTATTAAATAAGTAAATCATAATCATATATTCAGTTTTATTATTATTATCTCCTCTATCCACACAATTAAGGCATGAAATAGCCTCCATTAATGCTGTCAATAATCATAGTGAAAGACTTAAATAAATAATCAGGAAGTAACTTAGACTATATCATTAAAGCTACTTATTTCAAATATAAAGGGGGCTAAGTGAAATTCTTTAATAAAATTACAGTATAAAATTTAGTTAGGCTTATAATTATGGTAAAATAAATAATTAAAATTTGAGATGCTTTTAAAGATATTAAAATATTATTTATGGTAATCTATAAATTCATTATAATTTCTATTTAAAATAACCTTAAATTATCCTATATGTTCAACAAAAGTTATAATCCTTAAAAATTATTGTAAGACTTTTCATCTTTAGTATCTTGTCTGATTGTCAACAATCGTAACTATTGTAATTATAAACAATGTGGAAACATACAAAAATAGAGGTTGCAAATTTAGATTCAGCAAAAAATCGAGTATTAAGAAAAGAATTTTTATTAAAAACAAGACATATCTCTTATCCTTCAAGTTCTTTTTTAACTCCAATTAAACTGTCAGAAAAATTTCATATTGAAGATCTATATAAACCCTTCCAGCATGCAAAGCCAAAATCCTTGATGGTCTCTAAAAGTGGTTATATTAGTAAAACTTCAAGTGGCTTAAACTCTGTCCGCTCTAAAATTTCTGATGACTCTTTTTATATTCAAGCAAAAAATTCTTTATTAAACGATCGATCATCTTCTTTTATTATGACACCAAATCCAAACACAAATCATAATTCCAAATTTTATTCTCCATCAATCAGGCCAAAAACAGCTATTCCCAAACTGAATTCTCAAGATTCTAAGAAGTCACTTGTATTTTCTCCACAAAATAAATTGTTTAAAGTTGATGTGAAACTCAGGAAACCGATTTTCTCGCAAGTAAACAAAAGAAGTTATGAAAAATATTTGGGGAGTGAACTACCCTATGAAAATAATAACTAATATATATAATGATATGGATTATTGTAGTAGGACTTATCTGGGGATTAACTAATACTTTTATGGAAAAAGGCACCAAAAAGCGCTTGGATCTTCCGTATCTCCCTGAGTTTTTCCAAACCTTCCTTCATCCAAGATTCTTTATCCCATTCATTCTCAATCAAGCAGGCTCTGTGCTTTATTCCTTACAATTAGGCCAAACTCCTCTAAAGCTTGCAGTGCCAATAGCAAACAGCACTGCTTTTCTTGTGACGATTTTGCTTGATAAGCGCAGCTTAAAAACTTATTTTGGCGCCTCCTTGGTAATTATAGGTATAAGTTTATGTTTGAATTCATAAAAAACTCTTAATAAATAATGGGCTGTGGGTGTTCAAAGTCAGCTGAAGCTACAAATCCCAAAAAGGTAACTCAAAAAGACAAAGATAAAGATAAGCGCACAGACAAAGGAGATTTGCCTGAAAGTTTTGAAGAATACCAAGAAGAAATGTCAAAGATCTATAATATCCCTGTTAATGACCTGAAATTAGTTGATGAAAACGGAAATCCAATTAATAGCGAAAACTACAATGAGTTTAAAAATAATTCAACTGATCAGCCTTTTGCATATGGTGGGCATAATGACCAATACAAAAACAAAGAAAAACCGAAAGCTTTTGTATATGGGCCAAAAAAAGTACAAACACGATATATGAAAAATAAAGTAGCTGCAAGAAGCAAACCTGACTATTTGGAAAAGCCACAGGACTATTTAGTTGATATAGATGCAGGATATGTCGAAACATATAATTTCAAATCAAACTTACAGTCTATTTTTAACAACTCTTTAATTTCAGCTGGATCCAGAGCTGTTTACGTTCCTCCAAACTTCGCTATAATTTCTGGAGGCAAAGAGCTTCCTAATAGCAGCTATTCAATTGATTTAATATCAGGAGAAATGAATAGACTTGACAATATGTTTGAAGGTAGAGAATATCATGCTATGGCGTATTTAGGAGGAATTGTATATGCAATAGGAGGAAGTTCTTATCAGGATTTAGATTCTTGCGAAATGTACATAAGAAATAAGTGGGGAAATGGCCCTAAGATGAATAGAGCAAGGAGTTGGCATACAGCATGTCCACTTGGGGGATGCATTTATGTCTGCGGAGGATTAAAAGAAAATAGTATAGAAAGATTAGAGAGAGACAAATGAGTACTGCTAAATGTAAAAATCCCTTTCCCAGTCAACAGAATAGGAATGGCGCCACTTAGTGGGGTCAGTCTGGTTTTGGCAGGTGGAGAAAGGACAGGGATAAGCTACAACACAAGATGCTGAGAATTCATTCTCGATAGCGATCAGATAGAAGAAATCACAGAATTGCCTGAATTTGTATGATTTTTCGGCCCAGGAACACATTTCAATAAAGAAGCAGTCCTTTATTGCATGGGAAAAGTGTATTATTATAACCCAGAGCAGAGAACCTGGAGGATTTTGGGATAAAAATGTAATAAGAATCACACAGATTATATATTCTCTATATAAATAAAATGGACAACTTCTATGTAAACCAGCTGGTCTGGGCCAAAGTGGATGGATTCCCCTGGTGGCCTGGGATTGTAATTTCAACTGAAATTGACTCAGTAACCGTTTATTTTATTGGTGAAAATTCTCATGCCACTTTGAAACCATCTAAGGTCTGCGCGTTTGAAGAAAAAGAGCCGACAGGTGAAGACCCGTGACTTCTACGGAGTATAAGAGCTGCTAAAAAGCTGCAATCTCCTATAACCATTGACCAAATTAAACTGGCTAATGAAAAGCTTGAAAGAAAACAAAATGTAATTATCATTCAGCGAAAAAAACGAAAGGCAAAAGAAGAAAACAGTGAGGATAACTTGGAATCAAAAATTGCTGAACTTCATAGGATTCTTGACAATAAAATCAAAGGACAAGACACAAATTCCATGAAAAGGTCCACGCAAAATTTGAATACTCTTGTAAAAACTCAAAAATTGCTGACTGCTTTTGCTCATAGAAATTTGTCGGAAAATATAGGCCAGACAAAGCCGACGATGAAAAATCTAGTTAAATGTTTTAAAAAATTAGTAGATTTGAAAGTATCCCAACATCTTTTTATGTCTTGCAAGATAATCAAACTTGTGAAACTCTTTAAGAATGAGTTTGAGGACAGTCAAGATGCAGAAATGAAAATTTTAGTAAGAATTGCTGATAAACTTATTAAAAGATGGGAAAAAATCGTTTTATTTTCAGCTGCTGAATAATTAAGCTGAGAGTGATTTTAAAAATTTCAAATTGTAATTAGCTTAAAACATATCTTAAAATTCAATAAATTATGATTTATTGTCCAATATTCTTCTTAGCTTGATAATAATCAGGCAATAAAGTTTCAACTACACAATTATCAGCATCGATAAACTGTGGATAATTAAGCGTTGCCATATAATTGTAAACATAATTGTTATATGCACTCTTGCCCCACCAATCTGACATACATTTAAAATTGAATCTTCTCATAGTATTGCATTTATCGATAAAATCACTCTGTATCCATGTCTTTAAATATTTCGTTTTATCTGCTGCATAAGAGTCTCCAGGGAAAATCGAGCAATAACTAGCACCAGTTTTTCCATAAGTACACGTGCAAGTTCCTTGAAGTTGTCCATTATTTGGAAAATAGCTATCTGGAACTGATAAGCAGTCAGAATTGCTTGTACAAGTCTTAGGAAAAGTGGTAGATTTGACTGTTTTCATGCACTCATAAGCTCCATTATTTAGCATGCAAGACCCAGAATTGCAAAGAGATCCTACATTGGTTTTTGAGCAAGCTCCTACAGGCATATGGTCTCCTATTGAATAATAAGACACGCAATAACTATTCTGTGCAGAAGTCCCTGTATTGCAGCCAGCATGGTTTGCACAGTCATAATCTGTTACGCATCCATTACCTCCAACAGGAATCTGCTTTTGACAAGTGCTATTTAGGCAGCGTAATCCAGGATCACAGTCATCACTTGTTTTGCAACTTTCATTGATATATGCCCCAACACAGATTCCACTGATACAGCCATGCTTTGCATGAGAATTGCAATCTGTGCTGTTTACGCACTTTTCACCTGGCCATGCAAAATGTGTGGTAGGAGGCTGGTCTCCTACGCAAGTGGAGTTTTGCTGGTTGTTGAAGAAACAATAATTTAACGCAATTGTTGAGCATTTTTTGATGTAATAAGCATTTTGAGTGGCGGCATAAAATGAACAGATGTTACTTGTAAAGGTTTGATTAGAAAGTTTGCAAGCAAATGAGCCACAATTTAAGCCTGCTCCGTTTTCGATGTCAATGTCTTGGCTAGAAACAGAAATAAAGCTTGAAAATAAATAGGAGAAATACAAAAATAGCATTTTTATTGTTCAACAAAGTTATTTCTGTTAACATTTAAAACATTAATCATTTATGATGCCATCGAGAAGTATCATAATATTTTGGCTTAGTCATTCAGTGCTACTTTTTATTTCATTTCTATTATGAATTAAAATTAATCAATAACTGTCTTTGCTAGAGACTTTTTCAAAATACTGTAGTATTTATTAAAAAGCTCTTCAAAGCTTAATCTCTGATGGTAATCCACAGTGAGCATGTCTTTCAAAATAGGCTTCAGCCATTCAAATCCCTCAATATTATCAATTTCCTCCCACAATTCGTCTTGTGAAGCAGAGTTTAGTCCTCTAAGCTCATCTGAATCCAATTTGATCATTTCAAAAACTGTTAAGCCTAAAGAAAAAACATCAGCTATCGTTCTCCTTTCTTTAATCTCAGCGCTTAATTGCTCTAATCTTTCATCTGCAGCTTTTTTCCTCATATTTTTGAGTTCTTGGTGAGCTTTATATATTTCTGGAGCCATATAAATTTCAGTTCCTACAGCTCCTGCTCTCGTCGAATGAGTAATATTTATTGTTCTATCAGAGACCAAACTGGCGTCAAAATCTCCGAGCTTATATATAGTTTGTCCATTACTCTCGGCCACAAATATGTTAGCCGGCTTTATATCTCGATGAATGATTTTTATATCAACAAGCACTCTGCACGCATTCAACATATCAATCAGAAATCTCATAAGATTTTCTTCTGAATATCTCTCTCCTTTGTGGGATTTTCCATTAATTTCATCAATAAGTGAGCATTTGCAGCATTCCATAACCAAAGTAAACCTGTTCTTCCCATTTTCCATATCATAAAAACCACCATGAATTTTCAAAAAATTACTGGACCCTGTAGAATAAGCTTTTGCCATAATATCAGCTTCTTGTTTGAATTTTTTCAATCCAGAAATATTTGGAGCTACATGACACTTAACTACAACTTCTTCTGTTTGGCCATTAGGCTTGAAGTACCTTACTTTATAAACGTAAAAGTACACATCTTCTTTTCTTAATTTTACTGTTCGAGAAACTATTTCGGTAATAACTTCTCTTAATGGCTCCCAGCTATTTATTTCGAGATTATCCATATCAAAAGGTTCAATTTCATCATGAGTCGTAGCAAATTCAGCATTGAGCCGGTCAGGAGGATTTTCTGATGGAGATTTTTTTTCTTCTTCACTTAGTCGAGAATTTGATTGAGAAATTATCGAAGAAGATTTGGCTATTTCTTCAGCTGACTGGCTCGATACTGATGGGGATGTTTTGGGGGATTCTTGAGATAACTGATTAAAGTTTGTTTGAGAGATCATGGAAGAAATTGGAATTTCTATTGGAGATGGAAGCCGCGATTTATAGGTATCAATTCTTGATTTGAGTTCTGGAATGCTGTTAAAATTAACATCAAAAACTTTGCGAATTGCTGAGTTGAATGCAGCCTCATCGATTTCATACATTTTAAAGGGTTCCAAAATCTCTTCTTTATTTTTTAAGCTTGAATTTTTTATAGCCTCAAAGTATTCTTTATTTCTGAGTTCTTCATTTAGCAAGCTGGCAAGTAAAATTGGCTGTTCTTCTAAATGCAAAAAGTTATTTATGTCTTCATAATCTTTTATCATATCTGTAATTTCGAATAAGTTTAATGGTGACGAATCTATATCATGCAGCATAATACCTAAGTAGTTTTCTATAGGTTTAGTATCGAACTGCATATTTCTCATCTCTTCAATAACTCTGATCCACATTTTAGCAGTTTTCAGCATGCTATAACAATTTGTTTTAGTGCTGCTAATTTTATGTTCTGCCTCATATCCTTTATCTTCTTCATAATTTTCTATGATTGAATTGCCATAATCCAGGTCAAATTTCTTTTCCATGAGATTTACTAAATCTTCAATATAAAAAGTCAGATGAGGATTTTTATTTTTGCATATTCTCATTAATTCAAGGATGTTCAAGGCTTGACGCACATCTAAAGCCTCCAAACGCTTGAAAAATAAGAAGAAAAAATGTTTCTTTTTGAAGTCATCAGCTTTTGCATCATCTTGAAGGTTTTTAAAAGGTTGTTGAAGACTTTCATCAAGAATGTTTGATATCTGAGTGTCTAAGAATGGATAAAGCATTTCGGTGGACATTTATATTTTTCCATTCTACATAAAATTCGTTTATTTTTAAAATATTTTTTGACTATTAGCATACTTTGATTTTTGCTCATTGCTTTAAGCTTATTATCATAAATTAAAAAGTGCATATATACATTATTCTTATTTTTGAATGCATATTAAAATAGCCTAACTTCTGCTTCAACTCCAGAGCAAAAAGCTATTAAGAGGGCACACACTCTTCTTTCGGAGGCTAAAAATATATTGGAAGTTAACAAATGAGACATCTCTCTAAAGGTCAGGTTTTTTAATAATTTGCCTCTTATAAGAAATCGAGTGGAATTATTTACGATATTTACAGCTAAATAGATTCAACCATATTTTGGTTAAAAGCATAAAGCATTTGGAAAAAAATAAATTACTATTTTGTGTCCTAAAAGGTTTGCCTTTTATCAGACTCTTGACATCTAAACATCTAGATAAAGCAATTCCGTGGCATTGATTATTTCTATTTTACATTCATTAGGCTACTGATGTATTTTTACTGACGCTTTATTTTAATTTTTTAAATAACGATTAATTACTCTGTGCTTAAAATCCTAGATGTTCGGCAAAGTTTTCAAAGCTCACGATTTCTTCTCTATATTTATCATAGAGCTCAAAAAATGCTAAAGTGTCTTGCTTATTCGCGACTATTCCCATCTTTTTCAAAGCAATATCAAAATCACCTAAAGAAATCTCACCATCTTCATCGCGATCCATAAATCTTAAGACTCTTTTTATATCAAAATCTGGGTTATTCTGCAATTCATTTTTAGCCTCTTCAATTTTCGTTTCATTTTCTATTAAAGCTTCAAAAAATGCTTTAATAATGCCCAAAGTGAAATTTCCAAATTCAGTATTTTCGCTTTGCCTCGATAAAAGAATTTCTGCGTATTCCAAATCTTTTGGAGTAAAAATCTGCTTAAATTTCTCAGTATTTATTGCATTATCAGTTCTTCCGTAAGTCTTGAATATAAAAGAAAGATTTATCCCAGTTATTTCAAGCGCGTTTAAAAATCTTTCCAAATCCTCAATTTTTATTATTCCACTATCTGCTCTATCTATCAGCTTAAAAAGGCTTGGAATAGAAAAATCGTCACAAATTGACAAATTTTGTCTAAGATACTCAAGCTTTCTAATAGAAAATAATTGAATTTTCAATAGATTAGCAATTAAGCAAGAGTCATCTGAACTTGCAGGAACTCCAGGGTCTGCTTTAAGATCAGAGTCCCTCATCTCTGGGCTACTTTTTTTGGGAGTCTCAAATTTAAACTCTTCTTTTTTGGGAGTTTCTGTTTCAGTTTTGCTCTTTTCTTCTTTTTCTTCTTGCCTTGGCCTATCTTCAGATTTAGTTTCACTGTCTTTACTGCTAGCAATTTCTTGCTTAGTTTGATTCAGAGGAAGCATGAAATCTAAAAATTCATTATAAGTAATGACTGCATCTTCTTCAGTATCAATTCTCCTCAAAATATCATCAAGATCTTGTTCCAATAGCAAATTTCCAAATTCTCTGGAAAATTCTATCAAGTCATTCTCAGAGATATAGCCTTTTCCTCGCTTATCAAGGGTATTGAATGCCTTGAGAGTTGTATATCCTGGCAAGGATGACAATTTTCCTTTAATTTTTTCCAGGTCTTTTTGAAAAGATAGCTCACTCTCCAAGAGTTTTGTTAGAGAAAATTCAACTGTAGGTGTAAGCCGCCGTCTATGAGGTAAACAGCGAGCACTTGCTATTGAACGAAGTCCCGGATTTGTGGAAGGCAAAACTAGTTGAAAGAAATCTTCAATGGTTAATCGGCCGTTTAGCTCAGAACTGTATTGCTTTATTAAGAGATATAAATCAGTATCTGAAGATTTTATACTTCGAAGGGAGAGAAATTCTGAGATATCTTTTGGGATAAGAGACCCAGTATGCACAGTGCAAAGAGTATGGAAAGCTTGATATGGATCAAATTCAGGGTTTTCACAAAGAACTATTCGCAAAATTTCAATATTATGCTCACCTTGACGCAGCTTGGTTATTAAGTCATAAAGGAGATTCTTTGATTCTGAATCCAACATTTGCTATTAGTTCTAAGGAAAAAATTATTAGTTGCAATTCGAAAACAGATAAAGTGGTAAAATCAAAAATGGAGGAATGATGGAAAAAGTATGTTAACCTTATTCCTTCTGCTGGGATTTTTTATCCTGAAGAGAACTGATGCGATCTATCATCATCTCAAGGCTTTAGAATCCACACCTACAGATTCAGCCACAGCAATCCAAAAGCTATCATATTTGTCTTTCATGGCCTGAGAAGCAATGCTGAATACTTAAGTTACATTTCGAAATTCCTGCATGAAAATGGCTTTAGAGTGCTGGCTATGGATCAGCAAGGTCATGGAAAAAGTGAAGGGCCAAGAAGTCTAATAACAAGCGTTAATTCTCTTGTTGACGACTCACTGAAATATATAGAAACAAGCTTAGGGTTGTATGATAGAAATTTGCCTGTTTTTATAATAGGAGAAAGCTTAGGAGGCTGCATTTCATTAAACTTATCTCTTCGCTGTCCAGAAGCTTTCAGAGGGCTAATTTTGTTAGCACCTGCTATAGGTGTTTCTCAATATGGAGAAGGAATTGTAAGGAAATTCGCAAGCTTTGTATCATGAATGAAACCGAATATGAGGCTCATCAGTAGAGATCAGTCAAAAACCTCAAAAAATCCGTCATATCCTGATTGGCATAGAGATAATCCATTAATTGATAAAACTGGGCTACCAATTATCAGCGCCAAGGCTCTGCTTCAAGGATTAGGAGATTTGCAAAAGCAAGTCAAAAATATAACGACTCCGTTTCTGACTGTTCAAGGTGGAAAGGACTATGTTATAAGTGCTAAACTAACGAGATGATTTGTAAAAGAAGCAAAATCAACAGATAAAAATTTGATCTTTTATGATAACTTATATCATGCGATTGGTGCAGAGCCAGAAATTGATGAAATTCTCAATCAAATCCTTAATTGGATAAATGAAAGAATATAACTTACTATAAGTTTTATATCATCTACAATAATTGCTATTAAATATAAAAAATAGTTTTAAGTTTTTCTATAAAACCACTATTAATTTTCCCTTCAAATTCTTTTACTATTAGTTTTCTATTAACTCTCTAAGGCTTTTTAAAAACAGATTGGAAATTGCGGTCATTATGTTTAGACGTATTTTCAGAAATATAATGGAAGCCAATCCCAAATCAGTGATCATTGACATCATTGGTCTATCAGTTCAAAAAGCAGAAGAAACACTTAGAAACCAAGCCTTAACAGCCAAACTCCTAAACGTTGCTAATTCTGCTAAATCGTTTCCTCAGTTCACTCCTTCAGCAAGCTCTGGTAAGCTTTTATACTCCATCGCAACCTCAGTTCCAGAATCAATTGATACTTTTAAGCCTTTTCTAATAGAGCAGGTCGCTATAAACAACATAAAATCAGCTCCTCAATTAGAAGCAGCTATTGAGTATCTCAAAAAGAATAAGAAAGTTGAACAAGAAGAATTCCTGACATATTGTGGAGTAGGCGTTGAAGTTTCCACAGAACAAATCCAAGCCACAGTAAACGAAATCTTGGACAATGACGCAGAAACTATCAGAAAGCTTGGATGGGAAAATAAAGGCCTGATTGGAAATCTCATAGGCAAAGTCAAGCAAGTCCACAGATGGGGAAACCCAAACACTATCAAAGAGCTTGTAGAAGCTAAACTTTTGACTATTTTAGGTCCAAAGGCAGAAGGAGAAGCCCAAAAACCAAAGAAAAAAGAAAAGGTGTCATTGGTAGAAGAGACCAAGAGGGAAAAGCTCAGCACTTGCATTGGGAGAGAGCTTAAAAGTGCAGTAAACACTGAAGAGCAGATGAAGAAGCACTTAGCCTTTACTGGTGGAAAAGTCATGACCAGGTTCCCACCAGAACCAAACGGATATTTGCATATTGGTCATGCCAAAGCTATGAGATTTAGCTTTACAATGGCTGCTGAGAATGGTGGTCATTGCTACTTAAGGTTCGATGACACTAACCCTGAAAAAGAAACTGGGGAATTCATAGAAAACATTAAGAAAAATGTAGCTTGGTTAGGCTATACACCGTGGAAGATTACCCACGCAAGTGAATATTTCCCTGAAATGTACGAGTTGGCTTTGGAACTAATTAGAAGAGATAAGGCTTATGTTGATGAACAACCATGGGCTTTAATCAAAGAACAAAGATTTAACCAAATTGACAGTCCTTATCGTAATACATCACCTGATGTAAACTTAGAAAAATTCGACAAAATGAAAAGAGGCTATTATGCAGAAGGCGAAGCATGCTTAAGAATGAAAATCGATATGAAACATCCAAATCCATGCATGAGAGACCCAGTAGCATACAGAATTAAATATTTGCCACATCCACACGTAGGTGATAAGTGGTGTGTTTATCCAACTTATGATATGGAGCACTGTATTGTAGACTCTATTGAAAACATCACCCACAGTCTTTGCACCTTAGAATTCGAAATTAGACGTGATTCTTATTATTGGCTGGTTGAAGCCCTTGATCTCTATAAAGCATCAGTTTGGGAGTACTCAAGACTCAATATCACCCACGTCATGATGTCCAAGAGAAAACTTCAAGCTTTGGTTGAAGGCAAACTTGTCAAAGGCTGGGATGATCCTCGTCTGCCAACCTTGAACGGCTTGAAACGAAGAGGCTACACATCAGAAGCTATCAATGAATTTGTTGATCTTGTAGGTGTCACCCGCAGAGGTAATGAAAACATCATTTCAGTCAAACTTCTTGAGCACTGTATCAGAAAAGATCTCAACGAAAGAGCTCCTAGAACTTTGGCTGTAATCGAACCTTTATCAGTCACAATTGCTGGCTTGACCTCCCCACAAACTATAAGTGTCCCTCGCTTCCCACAAAATCCTGAAAAAGGGTCATATACAGTTACAATCACTTCTAATATTTTCATTGAAAGATCAGATTTTCACGAAGTAGATGACTCTTCTTTCTTTGGTCTTGCCCCTGGAAAAATTGTTGGACTTAAATATCTCCCATTCAAAATCCGCTGTGTCCGCTTCGAAAAAGATAACCGCACTGGCGAAGTGACTCGTTTGGACTGTGAAGTAGTAAACGATGATACCAAGCCAAAAGGTGTTTTACATTGGATTTCCTATGAAGACTCTGTCCCTTGTGAAGTCAGACTTTATGACTACTTGTTCTTATCAGAAAATCCAGCAGCTATTAAAGACTGGCAATCAGACTTAAACCCTGATTCACTTCAGACGATAGAAGGAGCCCTTATTAATAAGGATTTATTAAGCGCTCAGCATGAAGACAAATTCCAGTTCGAAAGAGTTGGGTATTTCTCAGTCGATTATGACTCCACCAATGAGAAAAAAGTGTTTAACAGAGTAGTCACTTTATTGGAAGGCAAGAAAAAACCTAAAGCATAATAAACACTTTTAATTAGAAAATAAATTATTTAGATGGAGAGTATGCAGTTACGCATAAGGAAAGGGTCAAAATGAGAAGGTATATCAGAAAGGTGTAGTATGGGACATAAGGTAGCTCTATAATTGTGATAGAAATTATAAGGAATAAAATGATAAAAGTTGAGATGCACTCAAAGCAAAGCTCTTTGAGGCGTTTATAAGTGTATAAACTTGTAATAAATACTATAAAAGTTCATATAGAAATTGGGTAATAGCTGTATTCTCCTATTTGAAATAAGCAGAGAAGGATTCCTAAAGTGTGCATCACAATTCCAAATATGCATTGAGGCATCAAGTGACCTATCGTTATTTTGTCAAGTACACAGAAGAATTTTCGTTTCTCAGACCTCATATAAGGTTTACGCAGAATAAAAATTGCTAGAAAATTCAGTATCAAAATCAATAAATTCCCTATCATTTTTATTAAGCAATAAAATGACGACCACTGCAAAACCCCAGCCTACTTCAGCACCTCCTCAGTTCTTTGTTGACAACAAAAAAGGAGAAGTAAATGAGCTAAGAACTCTCCTTAAAGGCATAATGAACCAACGCGATGTCAAAAAACGCCGTGAGGTAATCAAAAAGGTTATTGCGTATATGACATTAGGGATAGATGTATCAAAGCTGTTCACAGATATGGTACTCATATCATCTACTAGTGATATAGTACAAAAAAAGATGATTTATCTTTATTTGGTAACTTATGTTGAAGCAAATCAAGAGCAAGCATTGATGGCGATAAATACTTTCTCTAAGGATTGCAGAAGGACCAATCCAGATGCAAAAATAAGAGGCCTAGCACTGAGAACCTTATGCTCTTTAAGATTTCCCGGGGCTGTGGAATATATTCAAGGAGCTATCACAGAAGGTTTAGGAGATCCAGACCCATATGTAAGGAAAATAGCTATTATAGGACTTATTAAATTGCATAGATCTTCCAAAGATCAAGGAATTGGAGACTCATTTATCAATACTCTATATGAGCTTATCAGAGATCCAGACCCAATCGTTTCTTCTAATGCAATAATCGCTTTAAATGAAATACTGGAAAATGAAGGAGGAATTGCAATCAACAGGAAAATGGTCGTTTACTTGCTTAATAGAATTCATCAATATAATGAATTTGGCCAAAGCACAATTTTCGACATAATAGCACGATACTCCCCACAAGATGATGAAGAAATGCTTGACGTTTTAAATATTTTAGAAGACAGACTAAGACATGCATCAAGCAGTGTGGTGTTGGGGTGTATCAAAGTGTTTTTGAATATGACTAAAGATAACCCAGTGCTGCTAAAGCAAGTGTTTTCAAGGGTCCAAGCTCCTCTTATTACCCTTTTTGCAGGTGGAGAAGTAGCTGAAGCTTATGAGCTCTCTTATTGTGTGCTGGCACATATAAGTTTAATAATAGCGAGAGGAGCCGCTGAGGTGTTTGAAAATGACTATAAAAGTTTCTTTTGCAAATATGATGAACCTACCTATATCAAGTTCTTGAAAATTGATATACTTATGATGATTGCTACAGAAAACAATTTAAACGACATTGTCAATGAACTATGCGCCTATGTCACTGATGTTAATGTAGAAATGAGCAAGCAGTCTATCAGATCAATTGCTTTGATCGCCATGAGAATCCAATCATCTAGTACAGCTGTCATCAGGCAGCTCATCGGCTTTCTAAGTTGCGGCATAGACTACGTTATCACAGAAACTTTAGTTGCTATGAAAGACTTGTTGAGAAAATACAGAAACTTAAGTGAAGAAATTGTTCCGCAACTCACCAGCACTTTAGATGTGGTAAGTAATGATGAAGGTAAAGCTACTCTTATATGAATTATTGGAGAATTTGGCAATGAAATAGACCATGCTCCTTATATATTAGAAGGAATTATTGACAATTTTAATCCTAGCGAAAACCTACAAATAACATATGCATTGTTGACAGCTAGCGTTAAGCTATTTTTAAAGAGAGCTCCAGAAATGTATAATACGCTATCTACCCTATTTAAGCTGTTGTTTACTGATTGTGATAATCCTGATATTCATGACAGGGCAGGATTCTATTACAAGCTTCTCCAAAATAATCCAGATGTAGCAGACCAAATAATAAATTGTGACAAGCACCCTATTCACATGTTTTATGAAGATGATAAGACACAAGCCACTGAGGTTCTTTGCCAGGAATTCAATCAGCTGAGTGTTGTTTATCAAAAGCCTGTAAAGGCATTGAAAAAGCCACAAACTGTGCAAGCTGGAAATGGAGATGCAGCAATTTCACCAAAAATGCAAAGAGAGCCAGAACCAACAGATTTATTATCATTAGATTTATTAGATCAAGATATATCTCCTCCTCCAGCTTATTTGATACTTCATCCAGACCCCCAAATGGATTCCGTTGAATTTCAAAATCTATGGGCAAATATTTCTGATGAAAATCGGTTTGGAGAAAGATTAGTAAGAGCTGTTGGATTTGAAGATGTAGAAAACCTTTTCGCTGAATTTAAAATTATCTGCATTGCTGGTGGAAATGAAAATGATCACTTGAAATATTATTTCTACGCTAGAGAGCAGAACGAAGGAAGCCCATTTCTGATGGAACTTAATATTTTTTTGAGAACTGGAGAAGTGCAAATGACCATAAAAGCTCATAATCCAAGATGGACACAAGATTTTGTACGTATTGTCTATCAGGCACTAGCACCAATAATTAATCGAGTTCTTTAATAATAGTATGGAAGCTAAATAAACAGAAAGCTGTTTGAATAATTTAATATAAATGAAATTATTGCTTTGAGCATGTTAAAAGTATAGCTTTATCGCATTCGATCAACAAATCATTCTCTATCGCTCCATTTCTTACACTAACTAGCCCTCCAAATACTGATTCTATATTAGAAAGATTCCACTTGAACCCCTCTGTTGACAATTTTGTATTTCCTTGTATGGGGAATAGCCCCAAATATCTAAACGTTTCTCCCTTTATCAGATTTACCTTATTCAAACCTTTTCTTATTGGAATAGCCAAATTTTCTTTATTATAAATGAACATATTTTTATTAGCGAATTTTTCTTCAAAAATGATACTTAGCATATATAAAGATTGGTCCATTCTACCAGCTAAGTCTCCGAGTATTATTACAGGTCTTTCATCTGAAGCAAAACATAACCCTTTTTCACAATCTGTTGAACATTGATCGGAGTCACAGATTTGTTGGATTCCAGAGAAAAATTGTTTGGTTTCTTGGGAAATATGGTTCATATCACCTACTATTTTTGTTGGTAATTTATCAGATGCCTTGGCAGCTAAATAATCTTTCAAAGAATTTGCAGCTGCATCTGTGACAATTATATTTTTGGCACGAGGATATAAGCTTAAGTAAAGATCCTCCAACCCACAGATGTCAAGGACAACAAGGTCGATTTCTTCATCATTATAAATTCATGACAAGTTTATTGATTTCAGCATTATAAAATTCCATTTTTTCTGGTCATATTGAATGTTGGAAATTTAACACCAAGAATGATGGTTTTACTAATGGATTGATGTATTTAGGATAAATATCAGTATTACAGATTTTTGGCTAGAATTTAATTGGAGTTATTCTTCTATTAAGAAATGCAGAACTAAGAAAGGCTCCACAAAATCAATTAACTGGTCGTGCTTATAGAAGCCAAAAAGTTATGTGTACTCCCTCAGTACAGCAAAACAGGAATTTACTTGATTTGCATTGGCGCCAGATCTGCAACTTTTAGATTATCAAGGCTATTGTAGAATTCTTAGCTGATGAAATAAAGAATGTAATGTGTCAAAAGCCCAGAAAAAAGCTATACTTTTAAGAAGAAAGTCTAAATTTGAAGAATTGTCCAGAAAAATTATTAACTTAATCAGTCTGAGTTTTTACTCTGGATTATTAAATATGGATATAAATTTACCTCCTGTAAAGCCAATTGCATCATCAAGAAATAAAATTGACTCATCAAGGAATACGCACTCTACCGAAAGCTTGTATGGAGTTTATACACGAAATCATTTGCAAAGCCAAAAAAATTCCCTTTATGCTAAGGGGAATAATCTCGTAGAAAGCAAGCCCAAGCTAAAAATTCCGAACTCTTACAAATCATCAAGACTAGTCCAATACGAAAATCAACCTAAAACAGACCCAAAAATTTTTGCAAGTTTTGATAATTCTGCTCAGCGCTCATTTACTCCCAGTGAAAAACCAAAAATCGAAGCCTGAAAAACTTCACCAAGAAAAATCCGGTCGGTTTTGAATGAAAATCCACAAGGAGAGCTAAAAATACTAAAAGAAGAAGTTGAAAGACTAAATTTGGTTATAGAAAATATGAAGAAAAGTCATAGTGATGAAGAGAAAAAATTAATGAGTATGATACAGAAACTAGAAAAAGAGCTAGAAACAATCAAAGCTGGATATAAGGAGACTGTTAAGATGTTTGCAGAAACTGTAAATAAGCATGTGGAAGATGAAAAAAGCGCAGATATGAGTAAATTATTAATAAACGTACTCAAAGAACAGCAGGAAATGCTGAAAATAGAGCTAGATGAAGTTATTGAGATGGTAAGCCAGCCTATGAAAGCAGGTAAAATGCTAGTAATTGAGGAAGGAGATAAAATATTTAATATAGTAAGCAACGAGAGTTTGTCAAGCACTGGAAAATTCCAGAATTTCGAAGAAAATTTGCCACTTGAAGCAAATCTAATAAGAAAGCCCATTCTTGAAGTAATTGCGCTATATGACTACCATCCAGGATTTTCAGATCATTTAAGCTTTAAAGCTGGGGATAGGATCTCAGTTCTGAGTAAAAATGATGATGGGTGGTGGCATGGGAAAATTGGGGAAAAGTTTGGAAGATTCCCAAGCAATTACATTTTGCTTGACTAATTTGAGCTATAAATAATCAAGTACAAAAGTTATATTAATATTAATATATTATTTCTTACAAATATTAAATAAAAACATATAAAACTTGATAAATATATTATTGTATAATCCAAACAAAATATTTGGATTTGTCATAAATTTAGAAGATGTGTCTGATGAACCAGAAGATGCAGAACAAGGCACAACAGTAGCGGTAGTTCTTATAAGCTCGATTGCGAAGATTTGAAGTCTTTATAAATTGAAGCTGAAAATGTTGAAGATACTTTAGATGGCAATGGCTATGAATCTGCCAGCTATGACGTAGAAACAGAGACTGTCTCATAGAACGATGAAGACGAAATTGAGGAGTTGTACGAAGAATAAGACGAATAATATGATTTCCAAGAGTGCAGAAGCTCTAGAAATTTTAATATAAGAACTTTATAATTATAATAAATAATATTGAGTATTATTGATATTAATCAAAAGAGATTTAGTTATTAGGCTTTTATTTCAGAATCACTTCCAAAAGATTTTCCTAACGATTTAATTGTTGCTTTGATTTTTCTTGCTTCATCCAGAGCTTCAGGCCTAATCAAAAATGGCTTGATATATTTATTATCAAAATTCCTCCATTTCCTGTGAATTGATGATTTTTCCTCAAGATCCTCTCTTGCGATAACCACTTTTCTATATCCTAGTGCTTCCTCTCCAATAGACTTTTCAGGATCTATAACGACGGTTTCCTCTTCTTTCGGGTTAACCCATCATACCCACAACGGCAAGATAGTCCCAAAGCTAATGATTGTCACAATAACCAAACCCAAAACTGTAATTTTCATGAGTTTCTCATTTTCTCCATCCACAGTTAAGACCAATGCAAAACTAATGGCTCCTCTAATGATTCCTCCTATTCAGCAGACCGCTAATTGCTTAATATTAAGCTTATGCTTTCCGCCTGATAAAAATCTTACAAGTAAACTCAGTCCAAATGTTCCACATAGACGAGCAAAAATGGTTCCTAAAATCATAAAAAACAAGAAAACCCATGAAATGCTAAAAACGTCATAACTAAGGGTAGTCATGCCCAAATAAGAAAAAATCAATGCTTCGGCAGCATCTCCTATAAAATTCATGAATTTCATACAGACAATTCGCGAAGTTGGAGACATGTTATAGAAAGAGTAATGCCCTGATATAATTGAAGCAATCAAAATGCAAATAACACCCGAAATCTCAAGCAACTCACTGACTACGTAGCCTGCCCAAGAGACACACAAAAACAATCCAATCATTTTGCTTGGATCATCTCCGAGAGACTTAAAAATTTTAGTCATATAAGTTGTTAGCATCCCAAAGAAAATTCCGCATACAGAACTTGTAATACAATTAAATAAAAATTTCCCAATAAAAATCCCAACCTCTTTGAAGCCGATAACGCTTAGATCCATGCTGCTCAATGTTTGCAGCAATAAGATCCCTACTGCATCATTAGTGACAGATTCTCCGAGTAAAATGCTAAACAATTTAGGCGTTTTTTCCTCTTTAATCATGGCAAGAGTGCACGCGATATCCGTAGAAGACAAGACTGCACCTATCTTCAACCCATCTTGGAGAGGGATGTGATAGGTTTCCCCATTTTTTATTATCAAGCCTAGCTCGCTGAAAAGGTAAGCTTCGATCCCAATGACTATAAAAGAAGTTAATGTGCCACCTATTCCAAATAAGAAAATTGAGCCGATGTTTTGGAAAAATCTTTTGCGCTTGAGGTTATAGCCTGCGTTTAGAATCAGGAAAGGAAGCATAAAATTGAAGAAGATGGTTTCTTTGAACTCCGATGGACTTCTTCATGTCTGATTAAAAATTACTGCACCCATAAATGATCCAATTAGAATGCCAATTACAATTACGACACCAGACTCGTGGAGAAACCAAAACTAAGTAAAAATTACACCCCATTTCTGAAGATAAGTGCCAAGGATCATAAAAAGAGTTACGAACATCAGGCACAGGAAAATCTCAAAAAGAAGGATGTCTACCATATTTTTCCTTATTTCATGTCGGTTTTGGAAGTTGAGAAAATATTAATGAAAGCGCCACTTAATATGTTTAAACTTAAGCTTGTTTAATGATTTTTGTTATAAAATTTGGTTTGGTTGACCTTGGCAACTCTTCTCCTAATTTTTCAGCTGAAAACCATAAATTTTAACCTTTATTATTATCCAAATAATTTTATTAATAAGCATTTCTTCTATTATTCTTAGAAATCTTGATAAATTTGGGACATTGTAATTATAAATTAAGTTGATTAAAAATTATATACTGATTTGCTCAGAATTAATATTTTCTTCTTGTGATTGCTCTATGCTTATGCTTGGCAAGAGACAGTTTTGTATCAAAATTGTTTTATATTCATCTCTTTCTTTAGCAATATCCATAAGTTCTTGATTGAATTTAATTGTTTCCTTGGTTTCAATGTTCTTCAGTGGCTCATTAGTCACTTGTTTAGCTTTTGCCCCATAATATAAAGAAATTTGAGTTTCATCTCTGTTAAAATGTGCTGGGCTTATATTTAAAATCATCAAAGTTTTAGCAGAGCCACCTATAGAATCACTCATAAGCATGGTCAGCTTATTATCTCTATAAGGAATATGGCTATCTCCTCGAGCCAGGGCATTTATCACATTTCCCAATATCGTTAAGCTCTTATTGATTTCATTCCCTTCTTTTAAATTCTCTGCTGTAGCTTCTGTTTTTCCTATCCTTTCAGAGCCAGCCAAATCTACAAAGCTAAGCTTCCCAATTGTTTTTTGGTCAGTATTTCTATTCGTTACCTCTATTAGCACACTGAAAATCGCATGAGATCTGGAACTTTGGGTATTCATTTTGGTATTGGAAACATGTCTACCATCTATTCCTTTATTGTAAATTAAATGAAGATCATCGGCATTTCTAGGATGCTTTATGGTGGTTTCTGGGATTACAACCATTCCATGGGCGTCTCGAACGATTGATAAATTTACTCTTTCGCTGTTTTTTTGGTAAGGCTTGAGGAGGTCAATAAGCGTTGTTTTGTAGAGCTCAACCATATAGCAAGAGAGCTTAAATTCGAAGTTTGGACCAAGTTTTTTCATCATCGAGTAAATCTCATCAATTGCTCTTGGGACAAGTCCAGGATTCGTATCCCTATCTCCTTGGATTGTGTAGGTTTTACCTGACCCAGTCTGTCCATATGCAAAAATACATACATTATATCCATCAATCGCGCTTTGGATCAGCTTCTTGGTGTCCTCAAATACTTCTTCTTGTGTAGACTGTGGCCCAAAAATGGAATCAAATGAAAATTGCTTTACAACCCCACTTTTCATTTCAAAAAATAAGGTAAAATCATCTCTAATAGTTACTGTGCTGGAACAGTTTCTTGATAGTTCCATGTCATTCATTGGCCTGACTCTGCAAAAGACCCTAATTTTTCCTTTCAAATCCTCTATATAATTATGCAGCAATTTCCTCTGAATAAAAGAATCCTTTAAATCTTGCTTCAAATTTTGTGCATTTTTTAAAGCATCTTGCAATTTTTCAGCCAAATTTCCGTTTTGCTCTCTCATTTCTTCAACCTCGATGCTAAGCTTATCTTTTTCATTTTTTTCTTTTTCTTCATATTCTTGCAGGATTTCTCGGAATGCTGCTTCTGTTTCTGTTTGAACTAATTCAATTTCTTTTTTATGTTTTTCATTTTCTTGGCTTATTTTTGTGTCAAATTCTTTTCTCTGACGTTTATTTTCCTCTTCTACTCTTCGTAGTTGATCTCTTACCATCTTGATTTCGCTCAGCAAAGAACTGTTTTCTTCCTGGAGTTTTTTCAGCTGATTTAAAGCAGCATCACTTTTTTCTTTCAGTTGCTGAGCATTTGGGTCCTTTTTTTCTCTGGCACTTTTCAGTTCTGTAAGCCATCCATGAAGCTGTGCTTTTAAATTTGCGATTTCGCTTGTATCAGCAACTGAAGATTCGGTGACTCTTGTAATGAAATCTTGGTTATCATTTTTTAACACCTCCATCATTTCCAAATCAACTTGGTATTTTTTTTCCATATCTGCCAATTTCTGCTTCAAATCCAAATTTTGTTTCTTTAAATTATTCATCGCAGTATCATAAATTTTGCTTCCATTAGCTGCCCCATCCTCAATTACTTGCTTTAATTTTTCGGTTTCTATTCTATAATGGTCTCTTTCTGATTTCAAAGCTTGCATTTCTTGAAGGTTTGAATTAGAAATTATGCTGTTCGCATCCAAAGATGTGGGGGTTTGGATATTAGGCCTCTTCACAAATTTAAATTTAGAGCGAAGTTCTTTGCGTAGTTGTGCATTTTCTTTTTGTAAAGCATCTAGCTGTTCTTTATATTGAGGGTCAGCAGAGTCTCCTGATCTAAAAGACTTGTCTTTGGAAGGGGATGAGGAAAATGAGGTATCAACAGAAAGGTTCAAAATATTTGAAGGGCTTTGGGAACGAGTTCTCCTTGGTGTCGGAATTTTATCTTCAATACTAAGACCTTTTTCTTTGGCTTTTATCTTGGCGATTTCCATCCTTTTCGCCATTGTGTCTGTTTCCTTAAAAAAATAATCATAAGAGCTATATAGTTCATTTATAGCTTCTTTATCATTTTTATCAGGTTTTCGCTTATTTTCCATTTCAAAGGCTTTGCTTCATTTAAGGATTTGATTACGAAAATAATATTTTTGTTTTCTACATAATACATAGAGTTCTTTTTCTTTCTGATAAATCTCATTATAAGCTTCACTATTAGGGATTTCCAGTTTTCCTATTAAATTTTCTAATACAAACTCACAGATTTCAGTTCTCATTTGATTTTCGTTTGCCCTTGCTTTAGAAAGCTCAGCCAGAATATTATCTTTTTCTTCAGAAATTTCTTTGACCATGATGTCCCTTTTTTCAAATTCTTCCATTAGCTGTCTATTAAAGTTTTCTATATTTTCTCTATCTGCATAAGCTTCTTCAAGTCTATGTTGAAGCTCGACTTTATCTTGATTCATTAGATCTATTTGCTTCTCATATGAAACTTGAAAAGCGCGTATTGCTCTTTCTTTAGCCGCTTCTTTGTCACTCATATCACGGTTATATTTCTGCAAAATTTCTTTTTTCTCTTGCTGCAATTTGCTGATTTTTTCTTCTAAATTGTTTATTTGGCTTTCAGAAAAGTCTTTAAGCTCCATCAATTCCATACTTTTCTCTTCAATAGCTTTTCTATATTGCTCGACCTTTACCTTTATTGCATCTTTTCATCTATTTATAAATTCGCAGTATCTTTCATGAGTCTCTTTTTCAATGTTGGAGTAGTTCGAATCCATTTCTTTTAAAAGAGCGCAATGTCTTTTATGCATTTTTTTCATTTCGTTTTCGATCATTTTGATTTGATCGCGGGCCAGATTTGAGGGGATAAAACCTGATTCTCGGGCTCGATATTGATGAGATCGGGGATGATCGCGCTCGGAATCGATTGGGGATAAATCAGATGGGCGATCATTTGAGCCTATATCGCTAGGAATTGGAGAAGTATCACTAACAGAGTAATTAAGCAAATTTGTTCCTCCAGAGACTTTGGAGTTTGGTGAAATTTCACTGTGATCATGATTGGTACTTCGCAAAGGGCTTGGGGATCGAAAATCTTCCTCGCTTTCATGAATTTCATATTGCTCTTCTGACATTTAAAACTTTTAAATGAAAATAGATTTTTATGAGATATTAAAGCGGTTTAATTGATGCAAAAATAAAGGAAAGACTATAATACTTGAATATTTAAAGTTGATTCATTTTAATAATAATTATAGAATAAGGAGGCATTTTATATCAAATTTTCATTTATTCATCTCTGAGAAAGAAATTGAGGAGGTTCCACAATAGTGTTTTATTTTTCTTCTTTTGGGTTCTTTTACAAAATTTCATAACATTTGTCAATAAAATAGAGCAAGATATCAAAAAGCTTTATGGAATAAGAAAATATTTTTTGTTTCAAAAATAATATAACATATCAATTTAAGATTAAATTTTTTTATTTGTGTGTTAGGCTTTATACTTCATTTAACAGCTTCTTCGTGTTCCAGATTATAAAAATGTCTGAATCATCAGAGAGCGAAGTTAACATAAAGGAGCTTGGAGAAATGTATGCAGAAATAACAATCCAAATCGAAGCTATTCCTATAAAGGAGCCAGAAGTTAAAGAAATAATCCCCGATGTTCCAAGTCCCACCCATAACGAAAGAAGAAAGGCTTATCATTATCAAAAGCTTTTAAGAGAGTATGAAGTCGCTGCGTTAGAAGGATTGATTGCAAAGAAAAACAATTTCAAATAAATTTTATATAATTTATATGAGCTAATAGTGATGGCCAATAATATCTATCAAGAAAATCTTTATTATTAGCCTTATTATGATTTTAAAACTTTTAAGGCTCGCATGACTATACCAAAAACCCTAATTCTGAATATATTTAAAATTTCAGCTCCTTTTTCTTTTGAATTTTATTAGGAGAAATAATTGACAAATCTATTTATCTAAATAAATCGAAATCAAAGGCAAATATTTATAAATATAAGAGATTATTATTAATAAACACTGCAATCATTTCATATAAGACTATTTAAGAAACTTCATATATTTATATTGAAGTACTGTTAACAATAATACTTATACCAATGTGGTATTCTTCTCTCTGCAAAAGCAAAATAATTAAAACGAATTCTTATAATTTCCTTTTAAAATTAATAAAAAACCTTATAAATGGTCATCTCTCTCTTTTTCCTGTTTTTGGCCTTTGCTTCTTCCAATATCTTGCCAGATCAATCACATCCCTACCCTATTTCTCCTTCAAGCCCAAACGCACAAGAATCTGGTGTGGACTACTGATTTTACATTTCAATTGACAACCGCATTTCAAAGGGTGACTATTTGAATATCGTCTTTCCCTCACAATTCACCGATATAGTCATGTCAGGCTCAACCTGCCTTATTAATAGTGTCAGTCACACTTGCAGCAAAGTGAGCACAAACCAAGCTAAAATTACAGCATCTCAAGTAATTCCAGGCAATTCGCGATTGCAAGTAAAAATTTCCGGCATCACAAATCCCTCTGAAACTGGCACTGGCTGGTTCCAAATCTACTCACAATACGCTGTTGGAGGGCAGATTATAGACTCAAATGATGCTTTTGGGGTGATAGGATTTGCCCCAGCTGTGTCCAGCGTTACTGGAACAATTGCAATCGATTCAACAGGTGGAACAAGTGTGGTGGCAGTTAGTGGAAATTATGTGTTCACTATTACTTTGTCTAGTGCCATTGTAGCTGGAACTCAGTTCAGAATTAAAATTCCTTCCTTTTATAGTATTACTTCTTCAACAACTTGCACAGTTGTGACTACAAATACACTGCTTGGAACATTTTTGTGTAGCAAAGTTAATGGGAATTTAGTTATCAGCGGATTATCTTCTGCTGTGGCATCTGGAACTGTGGTCAGTATTAAGGTTTCTGGGATTTTAAATCCAAGCTACGTTTTAGCAGCTGGGGCTGTGAATTTTATTGTAGAAACTTTGCGACAAAATACGAATATAGTAATTCACAGAGCCACAATATCTAATATTGCAGGTGTTGCAGGAACGCCAACTGGAATAAGCTTGGCTCCGTTTACAACTAGCTCAAGATTTACTGATGGGAATTCTTTATATACAATTCTCACCTTTACAACAGCTACCAAAATTCCACAAGGAGGGACTATTTCTTTAATATATGATGCGACAATTGATGGTTTGTCATGCGTAGTTCTTTCTGGAGTCCCCAACACCAGTTCAGGAGCTTCTCCTAGCTGCTCAATATCCGGGTCAACTGCATCAATTTCAAGCTTTGGAGCTATAGCTGCGAAGACCACTATAAAAATAGTCAACTTAATTTCAGGTTTATCTGCAAGTATCGGACAAGTCAAAATATACACTTATTATTCAGGAACAAACGTTATTGATCAAGATTTAACTCATGGGGGAGTCACGATGGAATCAGTTTATTCTTTGAACTCGGGATCTGTTACTTACTCACCCACCACCGCTTTATCAAAAGGAAGTATCACTGTAAGCATTGACCCCTACTATAATGTGGCTGCAAATGATGTTATAAATATTTACCTTCCCAGCAATTTTACAATTTCTTCTACTCAGACATATACTTGCAAAATAGGAGGTGTCACTCCTACTGCATTTTCAGTTGTCAATGGAATTTTCAGCATAACTGTTGATGCTTCAACAACTTTTAGCACAGGCAGCACTACTGATATTCAATTAGGAGCAAGTGGTTCTGGTATTCAGTTTCCTCCAAATGCAACTTCTTACTCAAATATTATAGAGTGGGTCATTGGAATTACTCATTCAGCAAATTCTGAAGCAGGGACTTTACAATCATCATTGGATGAAGCTCCATTTGTCCTTGGTTCTGGCCATACAGAGCTTTTTTACTCTGGAGAAAAATCAAAGTACTCTACATATACCTTCAAAATACAGACTGATCTTGATCTTTGGAGTGCTGGGACTAGAAAATTCTATCTTTCTTTGACATTCCCGACTGATTATGCTAATGATTTAGGCACTGGGCTTTCTGCTTCTGGAAGTATTCCTATTTATCTTTCTACTTTTACTACCACAAATTATACAACCCCTCTGAGCTGTGTTTTAACCCCAGGATCAGGACCACAAATAGTCATTTCTGGCTTTGATCCCATCAAAGCTGGCACAATAATTTCGTTTACTTTTCTCATTAAAAACCCTTCATCAACTGGAAGTGGAAATATACAGATACAAACTTATTATAAAGATTATAACTCTATAACTACTATCTGCCAAACGGGAAACCTTGCAGTAAGTTACATAGCGTCAGCTTCATCTTGAAGCACAATGGCAGTTTCAACCAGAAACACAACAGTTGTGAGCACTTCCACGTGGTTTACATTAAATTTATTATTAAGTGCATCTTCTACAGCCAATAATTATCTGATGATCAATTTGCCAGCCGGGTTTACTATAGACTCTAAAAGCTTTTTAGCAAAAATTGACGGAACTTCAGTTGATAAATATGTTATTTATGCAAATTCATACCAGCCAAGCATTGTACTAAGTCTTCAAACTATCATACTGAATGCTACTCCATCTTCTGCTAATGTGCTGATACTTGAAGGAATTACTAATGCTCCATATGTAGGCTCCGGCTCTGGAAATATTGGTGTAGGATTAGTTGATGGAAGTTCACAAATTTTAAGCTACTCAACTGACACTTTGTCAGCTATAACATCAGATGCTTTGCAAGTTTCGATAATTCCAAACAGCTATATAGCTGATCATTGTGATGTCACATATAAGTTCAGCATGACTTCAGCTCACGGAATTCCATCCACTGGCACCATTATAATAACCTTTCCTGTAGGGTTTGATTTGACATATTCCACCTGCTCTTATTCATACTCGATATCAAGCGCAACCTGCTCAATTTCAGGACAAATCATAACTGTGAGTGGTTTTAGTGCAGTTGCAAGCGGCACTTCATTGAATGTTAATGTTCTCTCTGTTAAAAATCCTAATGCTGGAGCCAGTGGGACTTTTCCTATTACAACTACATATACATCAACCACTAGTACTGTTATTGAAACAAAGACAGCTCCTGGCTTTACTTTGACTACCACGACTTCTGCTGAATACTCAAATATATATAAAATCGCATTTTATCCAAACAACAGTGGAACTAAAGGTCAAATGCAGCTAGATTTTGCTTTAAATTCATCAGTTCCTACCCAAGGGGATCTTTATATAGAGTTTCCTAGCAGTTTTTCGTCCTTGCCATCTACTATGACAAATTTAAATTGCCTTTTGAATGTTCAGTATTCATCTTGCTCCATATCAGGTCAAATAATTACCATTGTTCCTGCCACAAGTTTCCCAACAGGAATTAACATGACTTTGATTATCCCTGAAATCACCGTCCCCTCTACAAGCACAACACCAGTCAAAATTTCAGTTGTCTGGGACTCAACAACAATGGCCCAAAACCCGTCAAGTCCAGGAAGTTCATTTTATATCACAACTGGGTCAGTCACTCCAGGGATAATTCAAGGAACATTGACGGCTTGACCAAAAAATGCAGCTGAAATAGCTTTTTACCAATTCGTTCTGAAATCAGCAACCGGTATTACAACTCAGACTCAAATTTTTGTATATTTCCCACCAGAGTTCCCAAGAACCCTTGGAGATTTGATGGTGTACTCGAACTGCAGCACAAGAATGGATGGGAAACTACTCATCGTATCTAGAAGTAACATTCATGGGGTGCTTCTGAGCGGTTTTGTAAGTATCGCTTCAAATCAGCCTTTCACTGTTTTATTTGAAGGTGTAAGGAACCCGATATCAGCCACTTCAACTTCAGCATTTTCTATAGTAACCATACTAAATGGAGCGATTGTTGACTCTTTGACTACATCTCTAACTGTTAGCATTACATCAATACCAGCTATTATGGATTTAGTAAGTATCAGTCTAAAAGACTATTCTATAAGAGCTACCACAGAATATACGTTTCTAGGCAACCCTTCATCAATTCCTTCTGCTTTTCAAGTCTGGATTTGGTTCCCATATCCACAGTTTTCTATAGAACTTTATGGACTCGGCGATACTTTTGACTGCAGTAGCAAAGCTGTTTCCAAAACTTCTGGAACTAGCACCACTTGGCTTTCAACTACTCCTACCTGCTCAAATACTCATAAGAATCTAGTCGTTTTTGAAGCAACTGGCTCAGGATTTTCTTCCTCAAATTACTTGCAAGTAGCTCTGGAAAACGTGAAATCAACAGGCACTGCTGGAGTCGTCAATAACTTTGTAATGATGGTCTTTGATAAAAATTCATTGTCGGCTACATATAGAAACCACGGAATTGCTTCAACAGATGACAGAGTAGAATATTCGGAGGATAAGGCACAAATTTTTGTTGGATCTCAAGATGGAAGAATTTCTGTTTCTCCAGGAACGACCAGTAATTTCACTATTTATACTTCTAGCGAATATATGCCTGCCAGACAAACACTTACCTTTACGTATACAATTCTAGGGATCAATGCAACTTCTAATATAGCTATAGAGCCAAGTGTTATTCAAATCGCACAAGGAGAGTCATCAGTAACTTGCTATGTGACATGCTCGGCAAGTATTGTCAGAGGGAACTATACTATCAAATGGAATATGACTGGAGACACTTATGGACTTTATAGTGAGCCTGCATTTACATTATTAGATGTATCATCCAGAAAAGTTGTACAGAGAAAGGTTTCGTTTGAAGGAATTCCCACACTAATGATTGGAGGCACATCAATACCTTTATATGTATCATTGGAAGCTGCCCCAGAAGATGGTTTGACAATTGTCGCTTCTCCTCCAAGTCTTATTACAGTTTCGCCGATATCATTTTTGCCTGGCCAGTTTGTGACAAGCTTTACTATTACTGTAGGCTCTGCAGCTTATGTAGGAACCCAAACGATCAATTTCACCTTATCAGGAACAAACGCAAACTGGTTCTATTTAGACTCTACTTCTATAACTTTTGATTTAACAAATTATGATGTTACAGCGCCTTCAATTTCTTCATTTATTGTAAACAATCCAAAAAATAGGAATTTCATAGACATCACAATGCAGACCACTGAAGCCTGCACCATTTATTGAACCTTTGGAGAACGAGGACTGGAAATACCAAGCAATGACACCCTTATAGGTTCAGCGAAAAATAAAACAGCTGGGTATCATCTTGAGTATATTGGAGATAGCTGGCTTTATAACTTTCGAGTGAGCAATTTGATAGCTGAACATGACTATGTTATGTATGGAATTTTGGTGGATTTGAATCATAATGAAATGGATAGCGTATTTAGTGTAGACTTATATACAGATGATCTCCCAGATTCTGTGCAAATAACTCTGAAATTTGGCAGTTTAGCTCCAACTGCAGATCAGGCTCAATCTACTGTCATTGCTGCTCTTAGCACTCTTTTGGATTATGATCAATCTTTGATTTCTTATGTCCAGCCCACATCTAGAATGCTAGACACGCTCACATCGGCTTCTTACATAATTTACAACAGTGCAACGTCCACTGCATTAGCCCCTTCAGAGATAGTCAGATACATGCTTAACTCAAATGACCTCAATAGACTTCTTGCAGCATCAAACATAACACTTGACCTGACCTATAATATTGTAAAATCAATGACCTATATATCAAATCCAAGACCTACATGGTATAAATACCCAACTGTAGGAACTACCACTAATACTACAGTTAGTGTCACATTGGCAGTAACCACTTCAGGAACGCTTTATGCACAAATTATTGCTGATGGTGATGATCTCCCTTCATCAAGACAGGTAACTTTGGGGCTGGATGCATACGCTGATAAGACTACAGTCTATTCACAAGCAATAGTGGCAAATACTTCGGTGACTGTGACATATACTGGGATGAGTCCAGCTAGCAGCTATACTATTGTAATCACTGCCAAAAATAATAATTCAAGACTTCAGAGAATTATGAGTGATAGAGTCATGGCAGCTCTAGAAATTATCACGAGTACTACTTCTGCTGCCGCTAATACTACAAGTGAGGGGATTTATTTATTTATTTCGTGCGTACTCTCACTATTTTTATAAATAATAATCTTATTATATTTTATGTTAAAATGAAGATCTGGCTTAAATATATTGAACTAGATAGAGCGAAAATGTTTTTAATATCTGCTTATATAAAATAAGTGCAACTTTACTGGAATTTTATCTTTTTATATACCATAAAAATAATATTATTAAACTCTAATTTACATCAAAAATATTTTATTTAAATATTTTCAACTATTCAATTAACTTTCCATTTATCCATTCTCCTTCAATTCGTTCACCTCTGCTTCCAATATATGTCCCTTTTCCATGCTGCTTTCCATTTTTCCAATATCCCATATACTTCTTTCCACTGGGCCACTCAAATTCTCCATACCCTTCTTTTTTATCATTCACATATTCTCCTCGATAAACTCTTCCATCCGGCCATGTGAATTTTCCGCTTCCATGCATTTTATTATCTCTTCATTCTCCTTCATAGACTTTTCCGTCTTCCCATGTATAAATTCCTCTGCCATGTATGTTATTATAGAAGAATTCGCCTTTATATATAGAATTTTCAGCTCAATGGAATTCTCCATATCCATGCTTCAGACCGTTAAGATAATTTCCACAGTAAAATGCGCCATCGGTTCAGGTTTCAACGCCGTAGCCTTCTTGTTTGTCGTCTACCCATGATCCTTCATAGGTGGCTCCATGAAAATGGATATATTTCCCTCTGCCATGAGCTTTATCATTTTTTCATTCTCCTTCATATACATCTCCATCTGCGTGAATTAATCGTCCATGACCATTCGCTCTGTCCTCTTTTCAATAGCCTACGTATTTTGACCCATCTTCCCATAGAAAAATGCCTCGTCCTGATTTTTTGCCAAATTGATCGAGCTGACCTATATAAGTTCATCCTTCTTTAGATCGAATAGGATGGCCAAGGTCTTCTAAGCAATTATCATCAGATTTAAACTGATATTGACCTAATCTGGATTCTGCAGCTCTTGCTTTTTCACTTACAGAGGAAAAGTAGTCTAAAAAAAGCTTTTTAGATGTGTCTTCAGTGAGCGGATTTGTAAAAGCTGAGCCTGGAAGCTCACTTTCTTTGAGGGACTTTTCACGTTTTCTCTCATTAGATAAATTAACGATTTCCATATCTGGGTGCGCATCATTTTTTGAACCATCTCCAAAGCAGCCACAGCTGTTTCCCATTTAATGCAAGATTTATTTTTATAACATTATCTTAGCGTTTGAATATTCATAAACATTAATGAGGCAACATTATTCCGTATATTCTCATTAATGAAAGAACAATAAAGCAATATAATAATTTTAAATATTAATTAATTTGATTAAGAGCATGGCCAAGTGCTTTCGAGTGCTGAATTTTTAAATATTTATATATGCAAATAGATATTGATGAATAAGCTGAATAATATCATAAAAAAATGCAAAAAGTAATAAATATGCAAAAGCGCAGAGCAACGACAGAGCTAACTCGAGAAGGCGAGGTGATACCTCAATATGAAGAAGAAACTGTTGGTGAGGACTCAACTCCTCAAGAAATCTCTCAAAGAAAAATCTTTAGAGCACGAAGACCGCAAAAAGTAGCCCAAGCAGCCTCAACTGAGCCTGCCAGTTTTAAGCTCAAAACACAGCTGGTTTCTGAAGACCTTGAGTCAAAATTGCTTGAAGCCAAGCCAGCACAATATAGCTTTCTAGATCTTCCAGATGTTGAAGTGAGAGAACCATCACCTGTTAAAGCTGCTCCACCTCCTCCACCTAAGGTCGCTGAGCCTGCTCCAAAGACTCCTACCATTTCAGCATTCTCAGGCATACTTAAGGATCTAAAAGAGAAAAAAGAAGATGATATAGTCAACAGTTTTATAAAAACCGCGTCAAGTCAAGAGGCTGTTCCACCTTCAGAATCTCCGAAGTTCCAAGAACCCATCAAACAGACTCAAGCAAATCATTTTGTATTAGTAGAAGGCAAGCTAAGTGTGAACGGGGCATCCAGAGGTGAAGGATTTATTGAAATCGCTAGAGCAGATGTCGGGGACAAAAAAGTGAATTTACTGATTTTCAGAAACTCGTTCAAGAGCATTATTTATCAAGCAGCCTTAGCAGAGTCTTCCAGCTGAAAAGAATGTGATAAGCAAGCAGAGTCGGATGAGGAGGAAGAGAAGGATGAAGTTAGCATTGAAATTGTGGTTTATAGGAAAACAGATAAATTGAAAGCAGAAACTTGCAAGGTTCGATGTGGGAAATCAAGCAAGATCAAATTGATAGAAGAATTGGAAAAGGTAAAAAAAGAAGCTAAGAAAAACACAAATAAAGAAGAAACAAAATCACAAGAAAAAACACCAGAAGAGAAGTCCAAGTAAATGTCATCTTTAAGAATAAACATTTTTAGAACCTAATTATAAAAGATCAACTGAGATTAAAGTAAATGAAGCTTGAATCATTTTTACACGATAACAATTATTGCGATAATCAATTTCATATAATCAAAAAATATTTATCTACTTCAAATTGCCACAAAACATGAGCTCCCAAAGATTTCTCTCAAAATGGCAACTCAATGAATAATTTTGATATTTTTGCTTGTTATTGCTATTATAGTAGTAATTCAAATTAATTTATTATAAATCTTTTCTGCTTGTTTTAAATAAATGATGGTAATATTCTGGATAGCTCAACCTTCCAGTGCAAAATCAGGTCAAAATAATAATTTTTATCTATTATGGGAGAGGAGAACACAGGCTCTCTACAGAACGATTCACCGTTTCCTAGATCCAGCCTAAATCTTATAGAAATACCAGAAGATCAAGTTCCAGATTACTCCACAGACACAACTCGACAAATCTTATCTAGACTTGGTCCATATAATCCTCCACCTGCTCCTGAAGATTTATCCCCAAGAATAAAACTTGGCCCTGTTCAAGTCGAGAACCGTGCAATTTATATTGGCGAGTGAAACCAAAAGCAGCAAAAATGTGGCCTTGGCACCCAAATTTCTGCAGATGGAGCTCGATATGAAGGATATTGAAAGGAAGACAAAGCCCATGGACAAGGGAGATTAATATACGCTGATGGAGATATATATGAAGGCGAGTGGAAAGAAAATAAAATGCAAGGCGAAGGCACTTATTGAAGAACAGATGGATCCAGATACAAAGGGACGTTTGAAGATGGTCTTGAGCATGGATATGGGCTAGAAGCTTATCCTGATGGTGGACTTTATGAAGGAGAATATTTGAATGGAAAAAAGAACGGTAAAGGAAAATTTATATGGCCTGATGGAAGTGTTTATGAAGGAGAGCTTCTTGATAATAATATCCATGGAATTGGGACATATACTTGGGCTGATGGCAGAAAATATGTTGGGGAGTGAGCATTCAATAAGAAAAATGGTGCAGGCACTTTCACTACAAGTGACGGAAGTATTTACATAGGAGATCATAAAGACGATAAAAGACATGGCCATGGGATGCTGGTTTGGCCAGATGGAAGTGCTTATGAAGGCAGCTGAGTAAACGGAAAGCAAGATGGGCTCGGATTCTTCACAACAACTGCTGGAAAGAGAAAAGAAGGAGAATGGAGTGATGGAAAGAGGATAAGATGGATTGAAGATGCAAAACATAAATAGTTTTTACTATAGAATAAATTTTGTATTCGTTTAATTCTTGGATTCGCAAGAATTTATATAGGTGCTTCATCAGGATTAATTTAATTAAAAAACACTATAATAAATATCTCATTTGATAATAAAGAACTAAATTATGAATATCTGCAGCAAATTCATGATTTTATATTTGTATAATTGCAACATCAAAATGATGCAAATATATCTTCAAATCTATGAATTTTTTTTCTGAAAAGTTATATCGTATCAAATATTTGATATGAATTCCAAAAAAGTAAACAGGCTAGCAACTGAATTTTTCCCTTATAACATTTTTCAATTAAGATGGCTTCAAATCATAAAATTGAAAACAAGATTTGAGCTAAGCACTTAAGAAATAGCATTTAGGCAAAAATAATTGTAAATATATTATTATAAATTATTGCCTATATATTTATGGCAGATAAAGAATTATATCTTCACTTAAAGTATAGTAGGCACAGACGAGAAATAGTTATATCCAAAGCTTATGAATTTTTATATGGATCTGGTGCGGAAAAGTACTTAAAGAAATCTAAAACTGAGAGACGTAAAAACTTAACTGAAAACTACCAGCCAATTCTCCTTCAAAAAGAAGACGTCTTTTTGGATTACGAAGAAATAGAAAAGACAGTTCCTATTATAAAGCGACAAGAAAATCTCCTAAAACCCCGAAAATCCAAAACTGAAACTGTAACCAGAATATATCAAGATAAAACGCTTTTGATGAAAAATAAAAATGATAACTCCAGATCTTCAAGCGCACTTAAAAAAAATAAGTCATCCAGATCAATTTCACCGCTCATAAACACAGCTTCCACATTCACACTTCTTCCTCATCGAAAAAAATCTCTCGTCCAATTCAGAGAATTCACACCGGTTTTATTACACAAAAAAAAGCTTCAAGTTAATGATAATTTTAAAAATTAATGAACGCTATGCTCATTGACTGTCGTTTTAGCAAGTCAATAAAGCCCAAAAATAAAAAATCCAAAAAATAGCAATAAGCCTATTTGTAATTTTTCTTGCTTCTTTTCATCTAGTTTGGCTGGGGTTCATGCAATTGCCTCTTCATTACTTGCTGATTCTTGATCATGCTGCTCTATTTCATCTCCTGAAAAATCTTGCTCGATAATTTCATCATTTTCGAATGATAGCTGATTTTTATGCAAAGATAAAGAAGGATATATAAAGTTTTTCGCCAGTCATAAGCCCAAGAGTAGCTTTAATTTTTTATTTGTTAAATCTTGGCATTCTTTATCTTTGTTGTCGATTTCTCTTCTTTTATTTTCATATTCTTCTGGTGGAGGCAGAGTATTTACGAGACAATCATTTACTGCGCCTAAAACATTGCCGGGCTTTTTGAGTAGAGGACTTTCCATTTATTATATTATTTTGGATACATATAGCAATTTAATATTTTATAGCTAAAGTTTTAATAAAAGAGTTTTAATCCATAATTAGAAAAACTCCAATTCAAAATTTATTTTATAATGTTATACCTAAATTCATCGTTTTTATAGCAAATATGCTTAAAGCTCGTAAATTTTTGATGTGTGAAAATTTTCCAAAATTTAAAGAAATTCCATTTATGAAAAGTTGAATGAAATAGTATGCGTATTAATAAATTAATGCAATGGAGTATTGAAAGTGACAAATCTCTGCATTTTTTGGTTAAAATTAGATTGATCCAAATTAACTAAATAATGCCTTAGTATATGTTTAAATATAAAACGGTCTTGCCAAATCTCTTGCAGCAGCTTCAAGATCTTCAATTTTTCTTGCTGTTTTATCTCTGAGACTAAATTCTATAAGGTCTGCATGATTTTGAATAAAATAAATCTTATTTTCCATCCTAGCTGTTGCAGAACATGGACTGTTCCATCCTCTTATATTATTAGTCCCCACCACTTCCCAGGTATTATAATCATTTATCCCGCTTTGATATATATTTGTCCCGAATTCGATAACATATATTCTATTACCATCTGTAACAACATTCTTGCAAACATCATAGGCTAGATTAAGTCCACTAACTTGCTCATAACTGTTTCTCTTAATATCATATTTTAAAAGCTTTCGCATGTAGCTTGATATAATGAATATATGGTTATTGCATGCAACTGAGCATGTACCTCTATAATCTCCTTCAGGCATCGGAGCACAAGAGCTTCAGAATCGCTTTATTAAGTCGAATTTTTCTCATACTACTTCATCACTCCCTCCAAAAGCATATACAAAATTATCATAATAAGCCAAACTAACAATGCAGGATGTAGCCTTTCAATCTGGACTTAATATCTTCAGTTGCTTTTTGTCAACAATTAAAGTCTCTCCAACGTTAAAGATGATTCCATCTTCATCTAAATAAAAGCCTCCGTAGAAAAAAATTTGATCGCCAGGAATGATGGTTGATGCTCTTGATCTCACAGGATTGTCATGGACTCGAGGTAGAGGAAGATGGGTTAAGGACAAGCTTAAAGTTTTCAAGTCCAAATTAATAAGATCATTATAGTCTTGCTTAAGCCAAGAAAGTGTATCAGACTCAATTATCGGATCTGAAGGCAATGGATCAACAACTGGCAAGGGCTTAGGAGTTTCATTTTTAGCTATTGTAGGAGGATCATCTGTGGCATTTTTTTTGGTGAGAGAATTTTGAGTACTTTTAGGAGGAATATGTTTGGATTCTTCAAATAAACCAGAATCGTTTTTATTGAGCTGGGATTTACCAGCTTGTTTAGGCTCAATTTTCATCTCTTCAATTTTCTTTTGGAGATTGAGATTTTCTTGCTGCAGCAAATTCTTTTCTTCTTCAATCTTCTTAAGTTGTTTTCTTAGAAATTCTAGCTCAGATATCTCATTCTCACCAGCCATTATTTTTTATTTGAATCTTTAATATAAATTTTATGTCTACTAATAAATTTTATCATTCACAAACATTATATATAGAGAATTTCTTAAATTTTAATCATAACTTTTTGTGCTAAATTAAACTTGAAATACCTTTCTTGCTTCAAGCTGGTTACGATATATATAGCTCCTTTATTATATGAATAATAAACTTGAGCAGGATTTTTACTAATTAATGAATTTCCTATCTGTTTCCAAGCGTTTTCATTTTCGATTTCGCTTTCATATATTTTTCCCCCACATTCAATCAAATAAAATCTCTCCACTTTCATAAGTAATTTTCTTTTCTCTGCTGCAAAATTGAAAGGGATTTTTGTAAAAGAATTGCTCCTGATTGAATATCGCAAAAGGTGTTTACTTGCATGCCCTGCAATCAAAATATTTAAATTAAAAGCTATACAATGACAAAAGCAATCACCTTGAGGCATTGAGCATAAATTAATTCATCGGTTTCCTTCTATATCAAATCGTTTGGACAGTGTTGAAGGATTTCCATTAGGAGTGATACCGCCGAAGCAGTAAATATTTTTGTTGTAGTAAATAGCTGATGAGACAGAACATTTTTTTCCAACTGGCAAAGTTCTAACTTTAAAATTATTCTCAATTATCAATGAAATTCCAGAGGCCGGAGCTTTACCATAGCAAAAAAGCTCAAAATTGGGAATTTGGGTTATGCACGTATCCCAATTTAATGCTTCTGAACCTTCTAGCACTCTCACCTCTTCACACTCATTTTCAGTGTCATAAATCATCAGATTAGTTTTACCGTCTACTTCTTTTGTGAGATATAGTGAAGTTTTTCTGTGAAAAGCGTTGATGTAATCTGAATAAGTTTGATTGAGTTCTTGACTAGATATGCGCGTTGATCTTAACTCATTTTCATATAATGAGCATGTTTTTCTGAAGTCCCATTCAATTTCTTGGTCAATTGGACTATTCAAAATCTCTGATATTTTAAATTTAAGTTCATCTATTTTAGAATCAATAGAAGAATTTTCTGGGTTTAATTTCTTTTCACTAAGACTGGCAAGTTTTGCATTAATTTCTTCTGTGAGGGTGCTGATCTGAGAGTTAATTAAATTCATTTCATTTTCTCTACTCAACTTAAATTCTGCTTTTCAATCTTCGAATTCTTTTTTATTTTTCTTCACCTCTTTATTGAGATTGGTATAAGATGTTTTTATTTTTGATATCTTCAAACTTGATTCGATTTTTAATTCGCACGCTTCCAAGTCTTTTTCGATTTTGGAAAATCTGCTTTCTAAAATGTTCTCAAGTTTTTCTTTAACAGAGGTTTCTATCAATTTATCGATTTCTTGGCTCAATCCATATAAAGGATTTGTGCTATTGTCTGAATCGGTGCATGTTGGAATCAATAATTTAACTTTTTCAACAGCTTCGTCTGGGCTTAAAGACAACAATTTTAAAATTGGGTCTTGTTCTTGCTTTGATATCTTTTTTGCTTGAGAAATCTTTTCAAAAAATTTGCTAATTTCTGCTGAATTAGAATCAAGCTTCTCGATAAAATTTCCAAAATTATTTTCTGAGTTTCAAAGATTCTGGCTGAAGGAGTTTAAAAATTTTTTCTTTAATTTCTCTTGCTTTGACTTTTCTTCTGTAAGAAATTCAAGAAGAGCCTCTTTCGTCTCTGCAGTAGGAATTAAGAAAATAGGTGCAAACTTGTGGACTCGCCCAGGAATTTCGCAATGGTTAATGAAATGGGTTTTGCATAAGTAAGCTTCAGGAGAGGTGCATTGACATACATATTCAGCTTCAAACTCACAAATTTCCTCTAAGCATTTCTTTGCCTCCATATTGCGAGATGTTTTAACATTCAAGTTCAAGATATCAAAATTTTAACATAGAATCTAATTTCTTAATATGGAAGCAAAGCTATGTTCTGAAACAGGCTGTGCATTTGAAGTTGAATATACATGCCAATGCACCTCTCCTGAGACTTATCTATGCAAAGCGCACTGAATGAAGCATTGCGAGCTTCCAAACCGAGACCACGCCTTCGAGCCTATTTTTTTGAAGCCTTATGAAGGCACAAAAGAAGCAATTCTTCAATTTATTGAAAAAGAAAGGTTAAAAAAAGAGAAAAACAAAAATAAAATCTTAACCTCTTATAGCCAAAATCTTCGCAGCTCTGAAAATAATCTTGAAGATCTGCTAAAAAAGCTGGACTCTGATTCATTTGAACTAGAAAATTTATATGATAAAATCTCTCAAGTTCAAAAAATTTCTAAATTCAGCAAAGATCCAATTATAAAATTATTGTCTTTAGAGCCTACAGAAGCTATTAAGAATTTCAAAAAAAATATCGCATCAAATACAAACTCATATAACAATGCTAAATTGTTATGTGGACTAAGCGAAGATATTGGGAAAATGATTGAAAGCTTTATCAAAGGCAAATTTGAAGCTTTCATCGACAAAAGGCTATTAAATATAGAAAAAACTCTTGAGAGACATAGTAAAGAAATCGCTTCGAATAAATTGATTGAAACCAATCAGATAAGCGAAGCCATGAAATATATTTCTGATCTACAAAATGATTCTGAAAAAACTAGGAAAGAATTTCTTGACCATAAACATGCTATAGAAACAAAAATCCAAATTGAATTAAACTTGGTTAATGCTCAATTGCAAAAGCTCAAAAATTGAATGCCTGATCTTCAGCTCCATAAAATAAAGAAAAAATCATCTCAGCTTTTCGATGTTCAAAACAATTTAAAAATAGAGAAAGACTTTAGGAAAACTTCTGAATTGTTTGATGAAGAATTATTGGAGATACGCAGTTCTCATCTATCATTGAACCAAGCATATCAGGATTATATCAACGCGTATCACCAAAAAGTATCTCTTTATCTTATCGATGAAAATAGCACCAGTGGCAAAACAAATTTATTTATTTCAGATACTGAGAATGATACAGATGCAGTTAAAGTGCTTGATACATGAGAACCACTAAAATATGGGACATCCATTGCTTTACTGCCAAATGGTGAATTGTTCTGTTTTGGAAATATTCCTCCTTCAGGCATAACTCTAATAGTGAATAAGAATTTTGAGGTTAAAAAGCAATCATTTGGAACACCTTGCTACTGTTCATCAGCTATTTATATTAATGGTAATGTTTACTGCTTTGGGGGATTCAATGAAGGCTATATGAACTTATCAGAGAGATTCAATATAGAAAGGAATCAATGAAGTAAATTAAACCCAATGCCTAAAGCAGATTTCGGATGTAACTGTTTGGAGTTTAATGGAAATATTTTAATATCTGGGTGTGCTAACAGAAATCTTATTCGATATTCAATTGACAACAATACTTTCGCAACAATTAATTATGACTTTACCGAATTTAATAGAAAGATATTGATTAAAGTAGAAAAGATTTACCTGGTTGAATGCGGTAATGGGTGAGTATATGAAAGTGAAATTGAAGATGATACAAATTGGAAACGATTAATGAGGTCTATAATTAGCTACAGCTGCCCTTGGCAAACCTATTGCCTGTATAATAAAAATACAGTGCATATAGGGATCAATTTGCCAGCTAAAAAATATTATAAGTTCAATTTGAAGCAAAATCAGTGGATGGATATAAACGAAGAAAAAAATTGGCTCGCTGATAATAAAAATTGTTTACTTTGATAATTTTAAGAATTATAATAAATATCGATACTGATAATCTTATCATTCTGGGTACAGTAGTCATACTATTTTAATATTGCATATTTTAAGTATCATAATTTAGAATATAGCATATTTATTATAGAGTCTATTTTTATAAATAATGCAAAGATCATAGAGATATCATTATTTATCATCTAAGCTTATTTTTTGTTAATTATATAAAAATAGTTTCAAATTATAGCGCTTAAAATTAACTGCCATTTGTTTTTATAGCTAATTATAATTAGGGATAAATTCTGCATGATGAATAATCAATTATGTTTAAATTCTTTTATTTTTGTTAAATTCCGAATTTTTGAGATATTGAATTCAATTGACTCTCAATTTCAGAAATTTGATATTTCTTTTTAGAGTATTGAGCAAGATCCTTTTCTATACTTGCAATTTTCGCATTTGTTAATTCTTTGTCTTTCTTAAAGTCATAAATCTTTTTCTTGAGGATTCGATTTTCGTCCATAATTTGTCCCATATTTTTTCGAGAGTCTCCATGACTATGAGCCTGCATGCCTTCAATAGCTTTTATCTCCCACTCTTTTTCTTTCCTTTGAAGTCTTTCTTCTTTACTTTGCAATTTACTTTCAAGACTCTTCAATTCCTCCTCCTTTGCCAACAATTTTCCTTTCAACTCATAAATTTCCTCTTTTTGCAATTCTACTTCATTTTCCCTTCTATGTATTTCAATCCATTTTTCATGAATCATTTTTCCTTGATGCTGCCTTTCCTCTATCAATTTTGAGGCTGCTTCCTCTTTTGCCTTAATTTCATTCATTTTTTCATCAAAATTTGACTCCTCTTTAACTCTTTTCAGTTCAAACTCCAATATTGATTTTTCAACCAAAGCGTTGTCAAATTCCCTTCTCAAATATTCCAATTCTTCTGAAGATTTCAGAGTTTGGCTTCTCTGTCGAGAAACTGAGCCTATGCTGATAAATGAAAATTTCCTTGAAGTTTCGCAGACAGGGCTTATACTCCTAGAAGGTGTTGAGCAGAATGAAGAGTTTGGGGATGTCAGAAAATAGCTGGATGTGCGGGATTGCTTGGGATTTCGAGAAAGCCTGGACTTGATTCTTAGCTTTTCTTCTTTGTTGATTCATTCTTTTTCGATTATATACAAAGATTTGTTAAGTTTCGCGGTTGCGAGAGCACTATTTTCGATAGCTTTTTCTGTTTTGAGTTTAGAAATTTTTGTTTTGATAGAATTTATGGACCTACAAAGTTCATGGACTAGATGTTTGTCAGAGCATGTAGATATTTCATGCTCTTTTTCCTTTAGTTCTTCTATAAGTTGCAATATTTCAAGGTCTTTTGTAGAAGAACCTGACGATTTCTGCTCTTCAGAATTTCCAGAATCAAATAATTTTTGTAGAGATTTAATTGCAGCTCTTAGTTCTTTATTTTCATTTTTTAGATCTTGTATCTCTGCATTGCATTTTTTTAAATTTTCATCCAGAATTTTTTGGTTTGCAATAAGAAATTCATTTTCATGCCTCGCCAGCTCTTCTTTTTCCTTATAGATTTTTATTGATTCCTGCATTTCAGTCATCAGAGGCCCCTCAAAGCTCAGCCCGCTCTGGTCAAAAGATAATTTCATTTTAGCAAATTCCACCTCTTTGCTCATTTGTTCCGTAAGCCTTTCAATATTTTCTGACTCCAGCCTCGACCTATCCATCATCTGCAAGCTATATTCTTCACAAAAAGAATCGAACTCTCCTTCTGTGTTCCCCTCTGTCTGATAAAAGAAAACTGGCTGAGAAACAGTCTCAGTTGCTTTAGGCAGAGGGATTGTGGAGCTACAAAAATCTAAGTCAGCAGATGGGCAGTCCCAAACCTCTGATGGCTTTTTTACTTTGATGGAGACTTGAAAGTTAGCAATATTAAGCTTATATGCTTTTTCAGCAACTCCTTCATGTATTAAGTCAATGATTTCTTCTAACTGATTAATTGAAGATTTTATATCGTCTATTCGGCATACTATTATTTCGTTTTCAGATGTTGTACTTGAGCGACCTCGGGCTCGGGCTTTTTTGGCTGTTTCGCCTACAGCCTTTCTGATTTGAAGTCAGAGTTCAGGAACTTGGCTTTGCAAGTCTCTATCAATTTGAGGAAGATCGCAATCTAAAAGATTTTCGATATCGGTTCTTATTTTTAATAAATGATGGTAGCATATATTTTCTATTTTCGAATCGTAGAGTTTCTTATAATCTTCAAGCTCGTTTTTCAAGCTGTTTATTTCGTTTTCTTTTTGTTTAAATTTTTCTTGATTGTCTTCAATGTCAGATATTTTAAGCATTTCTAAATAATCTAAATCTGCTTGCATCTGATTACACCTCGAGCATAGAGTATCACTATCATTTCTATTTAGAGTATCATCATCAGAATTTGTATACAAAATTCTTGAGTCTGGCTGAGAACATCTAATAATTTTTTCATAGCATTTTCTTAGAGACATTTCCAATTCAATATCAGAATAAATATCGATCGAGATGTTGATTCACTTTTGAATACTTTTCTCAATTTCTGATTTAAACAGAGAAATTCCATAATCTGAATACTTATCAAACTGAAACAAATCATGGTTGAAATCCTCATTTCCTCTCATTATTAGCCTTAGTATGCAAGCTCTCAAATCTTCGTTTTCCATACTCATTTTTGAAATTTCTTTGTTTTCCGATTTGTGGGATTTTCCCTCAAGACAGCTCCTTATTGCCTTTATTTCCTCATAGATACTTGAAATCTTCTCTTGAATTAGCTCGTCCTTTGAAAAAGAGTCACTTGAAAGAAACGACGAGAGCTGTGAGCAGACTGTTTTAAAGAGATTAGGGTCTGATGGCGGAGGAGAAGGATCCATGGCTCACTTTCTTTTTGCAAAAGAAGGAGGAGTTTTTATGGTGGATTCAGGCTCAGCTGTAGTAAACTTGGTTTTAGGAAAGATTGGAGTCATAGGTCTGCTCATGTGTTGAAATATGAATTAAAGTTTTAATTTCATTTATGCTGAAATTCTTTTAATTTTTTACTAGTGCTACCCAGTTTAAATTTGTTGAACACATTATATAGCTAGATATTTCGGCTTTGAAGGACCAAGAAAAGTCTTGAAAGTAGAATTAGAATCTATTTACAAAAGAGCTGTCGATGCATAATTAAATCAAAGCTCTGAAATTCAATTTAATCATCAGTTTTAATATCAACGAAAAAATTTGTTTTAAGGTATTACTTTCTCATAATATGAAATCGAAAATCTTTTACTATGTGGTTAGAGCAGGAAGAAGACCTGGAATTTATCAAACCTGAGAAGAATGTTTAGAACAAATACACAAATATAAAGGCGCGGACTACAAAAAATTCTCTGACTTTGTTTCGGCTTCACAATTTTTCAATTATCAATCCATAGATAATCCAAAAAAAATACAAACAACGCGAGCTGAAAATACTGATCATACTATAGAGAATCCTAATGAGTCACTGGTAACACAAACTGAAAACACTGAGGAAGAAGAGAAAAAAATTTTTGATAATGCTGGAATTGTATATACAGATGGCGGATCACGAGGTAATCCTGGGCCTGCGGGCTGTGGGGCAGTCCTTTATAACTTAAACCATATAGAGGTAGCAAGCTCATACAAGTTTTTAGGATTAAAGCTAACAAACAACGTTGCAGAATATGAAGGAGTTCTTCTTGGCATGGAGCTAGCTACTAAGCATAATGTAAAAAAATTAGAGGTAAGGTCAGATTCTCAATTGGTTGTGTCCCAAATTAAAAAAAAATGAGATGTGAAGCATCCTGATATGGAAAAATTATGAAGAATTACTATGAACAAAATCAAGGATTTTGAGTCTTTTTCAATCAAGCATATTGAGAGAGAAATGAACTCAAAGGCTGACGAACTTGCGAATAAAGGAATGGATCTTAGTACTTCAGAAAATAGTGAGCTCTAATGAATCTATTTTAAAACATATGCTATAAACTAAGAATATTTATGCAATTCGGAATAAAAAATATCAAATAAAATCTGTAAACGCAAAAAATATCTCTTAAAATTTAAGATTTTATGTTAATTATGTCGAATTTTATGTCTTTACACACTTCTTGTGCCAGTGCAAAGCTTTTTTTAATAAAGTTTATGGTTTTCTTATCTGCTTTATTCAATTGTTCTGGGTCAATTCTTGAAGCCATACGCTCATAAGCAATTTTATATTTTGTAACACTTTCAGGCTGCTGTATAAGTCCAGTGGCATTATATACTGATTTTGCATTTGCTACTGGATTTTTCACTACCATGATATACCCAACCAATGCGCCTCTCAGTTTATAATGCGTTTGTACATTATAATTTTGTTGCAATGCGATCAGTTGATGCAAAATAGAATCCAAATAGGTATTTTGGTGTTCAATGTATTTGTAAAGATTTATCCCAACCCCTTCCATTAAGTAAGTGACCATTTTTAAGTGATGAGGATGAGTTGGTTTGAAATTATCCCGCATTGCTCTGAGCATGATGTTTGCTTGGCTATCTGTGATATACTTAAACATACTAGTATCAAAATATTTGATTATTGGCTCCAAGTCTTGAATTGTTTTTTCGTTTTTCAAGATCTTTTGGCAAATTGTTACAACGTCGAGAAGCTCAAAGGTTGGGAGATCAGTATATAAAGAAATATCGTCCGAATCATTTTCAATCCTTTGTTCTGTGCCAAAAGTTCTGAAAATAGTGGGCTTGGCTTTTCAAAAATTCTTGGAAATAAGCCTGAGAAAGGCCATGATTATTAAATGATAAAATAAATTTTATTCTGAGGATAGTTTTGCTTCGAAATATTATTTTTCTGGTAAAAATTAAATAAGTTTGGTCTGAAGAATAATTATGATGATTATTGAAAGACGAGAATGACATATGAGAATTCTAATTACAATAACAGTCTTTTTGTAAAAATTAATAGTCGCTGAACTCGTCTTCTTCTGGAGCATAAATCGGTGGGAGAGCGCCATGCGCGTAGCCTGGCCCATCCATCGTTTCATTCTGAGGTAAATAGCTCTTTTCTCTAAACAATATAAATGCCCTTGTTAAAATTTTTCTCGACAAGTGCCTGAATAGCTTTTTATGCCTTTCCAATTTATTAATACTTGGGCCTTTGCATTCTGATTTTCACTTATAAAAGGCATACTCTATAGGTAGAGTTTGAGCAGCTTCAATTAACGGAATCATCCTCAGATGGAGTCCAACTAAATGAATATTCCCAAGTTTTCTTGTCCTCAATAAAGCTTGCTCCAGCTTAGAAGCATCTCTATTGTATCGATATTCTGCAAGAGTTATCAAGTTCTCATATCTCGCTATATCAGAATTTTGGCCAGATCCTCGCGGCTGATCTTTAGATTCAAGTTCTATGTCTTCGTCCATAATAATTATTAAATGAAATTGAATTAAATCTATATATAAATTTGGGTTTGAGAGATACAGCAATATAAGTATTTTAAAAATAACAATTCTGATGCTTCTATCAATCATGAGATGTTATTATTAAATTAATTGATGGGAAATCTTCCAGGCAAGCATATCACATTCAGAAATGATGTAATAAACGTTCCTTCCAGCCCAGACTTTGTATACCGCAGGAAAAGCCAAGAACTAAACGAGCTTACGATCATAAAAATTTTGAATATTCCAGAAGCCTCCTCTGCAACTTCTCCTTCGGTTGAGCCAAAAAGTTCAGATAAATCTGAAGGCTCCTCAGCAAGTGCCGAGTCTTCTTCTTCATCTGACTCCGAGTCGCAGACTTCAGAATCAGAAGAGCCACTTGGCCAGCTTCCTGAAGACTCGAAAAAGGTAAGAATAATAGAAACTTCTTCAGTCCAACTTCCCCACACAAATAAAGACGCTTTTCGCAAGCGTTCAAGGGAATTCGATAAATCAGAATTTACAAATGCAGTTAATGCCTTAAGACGGCTTAAATCTCATGTAGAAATCATTGAAGACTCTGATCATAAAGAAACCAGCCCAAAATTCAAGGACCAAATTCATAATTTTGAGGCTGGGGAATATAAAATTGCGAAAAAATTCATTGAAGAAAACCCATTGGAAGAAGAAACTAAAGAAAATGCAAAATTTGAAGAAGAAATTGAGCCAAAGAGACCTGAAATGCATCATAGAAAAACGGTGGTTTTTGAATCTCCAATAGATACAAATAAGTCCAATACAAATTTTGCTGACAAACTGAGACAGTTCAACAAAAATGAATTTATCAACGCCAAAAAGATGAGTATGAAGGACGATGAAATCGCTGATATATTGGATGGCAATCACAAAGAAGCCAAAATCCGCAGCAGAGGTCGAAGCTTAACATTGAAATAAAATGTAAATTATTAATTAAACCCTATGAGTTACGACACTTCTGTAGTCAACAGGTTTGATAGGCTCGAACCAAAATGCGAAATTGTTTGGCTTTCTTTTAGTTTCCAGGCCCATATCTCTGACGAATTGGTCGACTGTAGGATAAGAAAACCAGCTGAAACTTATGGTGTCTTCACCATTTATGACTGTTCTTGTGTAGTCTCTTCTTTGTTTAATGTCATCGATCATCTTCGGGTATCCTGGCAAGTTGACTCTTCCTCTAAGGACTTCAGCAAGCCAGACAGTCTGCATATTTGTATAGAGAGGATTACAGTAGGTATTTGTTATTCCTACAACTGCAAAATTCTTCTTATCTGGAATGAGGGTGTTCCTATACATCCAGAGACCATCGTTTTCTGTTGGGAGACCAAAGTAATTTCTGTCATAGCCTGTAGCACAGACAACGAGGTCAGCTTCAATTACTCTGCCGCCTACTATGACTCCATTCTCTGCTAGACCTTCAACGCTCCCTCTCACTACTTTGAGGTTTCCCTTTTTGATTTCATCAAAAATATCGCGCTCTCTGCTGCCTCCTCTGAAGAATTTTTCTTTCTTATATTCTGAAGTAGGGACTAGTTCGCTTGGCAAACCTTCGTTCAGTGCATTTTCAAGAACCTTCCAATAAGCGTCTCCAAGTCACTTAAAATACTTATGAATAAACGATTTTTCACAGTAAAATGGGTATTGAAATAAAAACCCAAACCTGCTTGAAGCCAAGTTACCAAGTGGGATTCCATATACTTTTTGATCTAGTGGGGTAAAGTGATGGGCTTTTCTCATAACTATTGTAGGCTGTGCTCCATACTTATAAGCCTGCCCAAGGATATCGAAAGCGCTTTTGCCACTCCCTATAATCACCACTTTCTTTCCCTGGCACCATTCTTTTGCATTTATAAATTCTGCATTATGTATCACCCTCCCTTTAAAATTTTCTTTTCCAGGCAAATTCGGCATATGAGGCTTATTATAAGGCCCAGTGCATAGAATTAGAAAATCATAGTCCTTTTTTTCTCCTTTTTTCGTTTTCACTGACCACGTTTCATCAGGTTTTTGAGAAATTTCGACAACTTCTGTGTTAAACTTGAAAAGAGGCCACAAATTGAAGGTCGTCATGTAGTCTTCTACGAATTTTTTTACTTTTTCAAGCCTTGGCAGATCTTCGGTACCTGCTGGAAACTCGAAATCTGGAAGATTGTAATGAGGATATGGGAGTTGAAGACCGCACCCATCATAGTTTTTCCATCACAACCCTCCAGCTCCTGAGTTTTGCTCGAGAACTTCTACTTCGTAGCCTTGCTGGGTCAGAGTCTTTGCTACAATAGCTCCAGCGATACCTCCACCGACCACTCCGATTTTTTTGGGGATTTTGGTTAGGAAATGTTTATTTGGATGATCATGGTATGAAGCTTTAGGGAGAAGCTGATAAGGAGGACCTTTAGGCTCTTCATGAGAAATGGGGAATGCTAAGTAGGCAGCTGTTGCTCCTGCACATAGAGGAATTGAGAATAGCAGTTTCTTCATTATTATTGGATCTAATAGGATATACCATATATCCACGTATCTGACGTGTCAATGGTTGGATAAAATAAATTATGTGCAAATTCAAATCTGGATTTTGAGATACCATTAAAAATGATTTAAATTTTGACTGTTTATCAAGTGCAGTTCGGTTAAAGAAATTATAAGCAAATGGCCAAATTTTTTTCGAGGTAAATTTTTCCTCTTTGTTTCTCATTTTCTGATAGGAAGAAAATTTTGAGGAATTATGATAATTTTTACCTTTTTATGAGCCTATAAACATCATAATGATCTTACCATATTTCTTATGCGAAAAATCTATTTATAACTTTTCAAAAAATTGGCCTTTAAAATTTCATAATATGAAATAAGGTATTTCCTTTATTTTAAAAGTAATCTAATTAATAGCCAGAAATAATTATTCCGTTAGTTTTAGTTTTGCTGATACAATTCACCTTTAAAAGTACCAGAAATCATAAAATTATACTTGATCTAATTTTTGCCAGCAAGACCTATAAAAAATATGAGCAAAGAAGAAAAAGGCTCCGAAGAGATGGATACTGGGAATAATGATAAGGAAAGTGACAGATATGAGTATTATGTTCTTGTGGAGCACGACCACCAAGGCTCAGAAGAAAAAGAAGACGAAAAGGATGAAAAGCCTCAAAAGAAGCAAAAGCGAGAAGACTCGGATTTTCTCACAATTAAAAAAGGAGATGTAATCAAGGTAATTTGTAAAGACCAGTCCGGATGGACATGGGGACAAAAATACAACACAAAACTTAAACAGGTAGAAGGTAAAGCAGGCTGGTTTCCGACTTCGTTCGCCAAAAACTATTTCACAGCAATCAAGGCCGAGCACAATTCAGAACTCAACAGATTAGCCCAGTATCCAGCAGATTTTTTATCGTATTGTTATACCTCAGGAACAAGCCCTGCAGAAGCAGCAGTAAAGGCAGCTGGCCAGCAGGAAACTCACTTTAGAGGGCTGCCTCTGCTTGAAGATGCCAAGGACGACCCAGATCCTCCTCAGAAGGCGGTTAAATTGATGAACCAGTATTTTAACTATGAAGAGTGGAACGACCATATGAACAAAATTGATCCTGCAAGAAGAAGGGCCAGACCAAATCCAAAGCTGAAAAAGCAAAAGAAGATTAATTGGTAAATTTCGAAAGCATATAGATTGATAAGATATATCTCCAATAGAATTTTAATAATAGAAATTATAATTTATATCATAGCCCTGGATAATTTTCAAAACTAACCTAAAAATATAAGCTATTTCTGCACATTATTAGTAAGAAACTTTTTAAAGTATATCTTAAAGAATGCCCCTTTTTCTTGTATATATCCACTTCGTATTGCAGTTATTTAAGCTTATTTGAAATCTTTAAACATGCGTTTTAAAATATATTAAATAGGAATCTCAAAAGATCTCTAACTAAGTCCTAAAACTTATTGAAAATAGGTCTATTATAAACCATTCTTACTCACTTTGAAGTATAGAAAGTAGTAAAAATGCAAATAAAACAAATTCTCTCAGAATATGGAGATATTTGCAAGCCTTTTCAAAAGCATGAGGTGTTCCAATTGCAACGAGAAACTTAAACTTATCGCAAAACGTCGAAAATGCAAAATCTGCAGTAATTTATATACAGAACTTATCTTCTGTGCAAAATGCAGCATAAAAGAAGTCCCTTCCCATCTTGGATTTATGTATGCCTGCCGTTATTGTTACCGCTGCTACATCAATATAAAAGTGGGCATAGAGCCCAGTTTCCACAATTCCATCCACGAGGAAGAAGAAAATAACTCCTATGAATTTTTAGAAGAAAAGCCTAAAGATGGACTCAAAGTCATTGCAGAAGCTGCAGGGTTTCCGCCTGAAGAAATTGAAAATAACCGTAAAAGCATCATGGAAGCTATGGATGCACTGGTAAAAGGTGTAAAACCGTTGCCTTCTCGAAATAGTGTACCATTAAAATAGGTTGATAGAGTGTTAAGCCAAACAGTGCAGCTTATCGAAGATAATCCGAATAATTATTACAAGACGATTAGAAAAATCGGAGAAGGAGGGTCAGGCAGCATTTTCCTTGTAGAGCATTTAGAAACTCATGGAAGCTTTGCAATGAAAAGGATCAGGATAAAAAATCCTAAACAAAGAACTCAAATTCTCAATGAAATTAACTGCACCATTTTGAGTCAGAACCCTAATGTAGTGACATATTATGAATCTTACTTATTTGACGATTTTATATGAATTATTGTAGAAGTCATGAAAACAAGCTTAACTGAGCTGATTATGGACAGATGGGGAATGATTCCAGAACATCTCATGGCTTATATATTCAGAGAAGTTTTAAAAGGCTTAGCTAATTTGCATCATGACTATAGAATTCATCGGGATATCAAAAGTGACAATATCCTGATTTCATGGGACGGAAAAGTGAAGCTCAGTGACTTTGGATATGCAGCCCAGCTTACAACCGAAGAAGATAAAAGGACAACTGTGGTGGGGACTCCTTGTTGGATGGCTCCAGAACTGATTATAGGAAGTAGGTATGATACAAAGGTAGATATTTGGTCACTTGGAATTGTGGCATTGGAGATCGCAGAGCGAGATCCACCATTTTTAAAGGAAAACCCACTGAGAGCACTTTATATGATTTCCAATGCTCCTTCCCCTACTTTAAAAAAGCCTGAAGAATGAAGCGAAGAGTATGTCGATTTTGTAAAATGTTGTCTAATCAGAGATCCAGAACACAGGCCCAGCTCAGATGAACTTTTGACTCATCCTTTTATTCAAAGTGCCTCTAGTGATGCAGAGTCTCTCTTTTGTGAGTACTTCCAAGAATGGGCTTTGAAAAGAAAAAAGTAGTTTGTAATTCTTTTAAATATCCTATTTACCTCAAAAATAGTGTGGAGTAATTTTTGATTCCCGATAACATCTAATTGCCTAAATCTCTTCCTAAATCTTGCTTCTTCCGTTTCCTCTCAAGCAAAATCGAAACCTGGAATCTATAAATTAGATAAAGCCTAATAAAAATATGAGTGAAGAAGGAATTTGCTGTCCAGTGTGCATGGAAAGATTCAATGACAGCCGCCACTCCCCTCTCCTATTAGGATGCGGCCACACCTTTTGTCGGGACTGTCTCTGCTCACTTCACAAAACTAAACAACAGCTCAAATGTCCCCATTGCAACAAAGTTGACCACCGAGCGCCAGATCTGCTGCCTAAGAACTACATTTTATCTGAAGTCGTCTTAAAATCGCTGTACAATACAACCACTGAGTCGGACCCTTGGTCTTGCAAGTTGCACCCTGGGGAAAACATCGCCTTTATGTCTCAAAGTACCCGACAACTCTTCTGTTCTGAATGTTTGAATGGGAAAAACGTAAAAGACCTAATTATGCTGGAGTCTCAAAGCATGGCATCTCAGCTTAAAGTTTTCAAAGACTTGTATGATGGCTGCTCTGTGCATGACTTGCATTTGAGGGCGGAAGTGTGTGGGCAGTTAAGTGAAGCTTTAGAAGGGCAAAAACTGAGAGTTATTACAACTATTGATTCTGCTTATATGAGTGCAGTGCAAGCTTTGGAAAACCAGTTTACAGCATATAAACAGAGAATTGCAACTGCTTTTAATAAAGAAAGAGATAAGTTGACAGATACCAAAGATTTATTGAATTTACTGAAAGAAATGAAATCTGGAGGGGTTCCAATGAACAAAATCACTCAAAGCATGCCAGTTCCGAAGCAGCTGCAAATAATTGGCGCTTTGATGTCTATTGGTGAAATTGGAATTTCAGCTGACCTCAAAAAACTTGCGTATACGCCTTTTGAGTTCCAGAACAAGATCGAATTACCATCTAAAGCATTTGATGTTGCGGTTGCCATTATAGAAACTCCTGTGCATTTGCTTAAAGGTATCGGTGCATCGATGGATACAGCAGAAAAGAAATTAAGCAGATTCGGCCCTCCTACAAATAGATGGGGAATTTTTGAGGGCAGAAACCAAATAGAAGCTGTTACATTTACAGTGAATAAGAAGATGTTCATAACTGGGGTGGGAATTGGGAATGCCTATCATGTAGGAAAAACTGTGAAAATTGAAAACTTAAGAATTATCAATGGCTCTACAACAAATTCTCCAGCAATTTATGAGGATACTAATATTGATTTGTTTTATGAAGCTAATTCCTCAAAGGTAGTGAAAATTTCTTTTAAAAAAGCAGTAGAATTGGAATGTGACCATGATTATACCATAAAAGCTGTGCTCAAAGGAGATGCAGGCGTTTTCAGAGGTGGGACTACTACAAGAACCAAAAACGGGGAAAATGGAATCATTTTTAAGTTTAAAAACACTACCTATGATGCTGACGATGTCAAGAATGGAGAGAATGCTGACGATGGACCTATTTTTGATATTTACTACAAACTGAGCATAGACCAATCCAGCTCTGATATGAAATTTTCTAGGTTTGAAAGTGCGCAAGGCCAATGGGGCTTCTTTTCTGAGCATCAAGTAGAAGCATTCACTTTCAGCTTTGATAAGCCTGTAATGCTTTCAGGCTTTGGCATCGCAAATCCTGTACAAGAAGGCAGCACTTGCTCCATCAACTCTTTAAAAATCCTCAAAGGAAACTCAACTCAAGGCCAGGTAATCTTTGAAAACCCTGAAAAAGTGACTTTGACCAATAACGGCGCTGACCCAATTACAAAAGTTTCGCTTTCAAGCTTAGTCAAACTCCAAGCAGGCGAAAAATACACAGTCCGTGTCGAAATCAAAGGCAGTGACTGGGTATTTCGTGGGCAAATTTTCAAAGGAAATGTAATCACTGTCAATAAAATCACCTTAACTACAGAAAAGGCCGAATATGCTGGAGGGGATACTAAAGATGGGGATAACGAAAGAGATGGACCATTAATCGACATTTATATAGCCTCAACTGATGCAACATCTGCTTTTGGAATGGGGGACGTCCCTGAAAGGCTTGTAGAGCTTGCTGGAGGAGAAACACAAATTTGCAGATTTGAAGAGACTGACAAGCAATGGCATCTTAATAGCGAAAACCAAGTAGAAACCTTCAGCTTTTCTTTTAGTGAAGATGTCCTATTAACAGCTTTAGGCTTAGGAAACTGCGTTAAAGTAGGAAACTTTATCACTGTAGAAAATGTCCAAATTCTTTCAGGGTCTTGCTCAATCGGCCCAATAATCTATAACTCCACCCAGCAGGTTTGCTTGTATAACCATACAGATACAAACCCTGTCGTAAAGGTGAAGCTTGAATCTCCATTGAAAATTACTGGAAACATCCCTTATACTTTGAGAGTCATCATGAGAGGCGAAGGCAAGGCTTATAAAGGGAAAAAATTCCGAGGAGCTGCTATCACAATGCCTGATGGAATCGTCTTTAAATCTATGAAAAGTCGGCTTGGAGGGACTGATAAAAGAAATGGCGACAATGAATCAGCTGGCCCACTATTTGACGTTTATTATATACCGCTAGAAAAGCCATACTCACTTGACCAATACAACGAACTACTTAACTTGTTGTTCCCCAAATTCACTGAAAAAAAGAGCCCTGAAGTGCTACCTGGAGAAGAAAGCAAAGTCTGCCGGTACGCGACGACAGGATCTAGTTGACATATTAATACAGACGGTAAGCAGGTCGAAGCGATCTCGTTTAAAGTCTCCAAAAACATACGGTTAACTGCATTAGGACTTGGAAACGCCCACGAAGAAAGCAAAAAGGTGACCATCAGGAAAATTCAGATCAGAGAAGGCAAAAGTACTCGTGGAGGCAAGGTTTATAATCACAGCACAAAGGAAAAACTTATCAATATAGGCGAGGAAAGCAAGTTTGTAAGGGTGGGGCTTGAAAATCCTGTAATCTTGGAGCCAGAAACATGGTACACTCTCAGAATCAAGTATAAGCAAGGAGCTCCAGTGTGCAGAGGGACAACTGTGAACAACCACCCGTCAGCCAATGGGGTGCAGTTTGACTTTGAAAAAGCCAAATTCGACGGAGGAGACATGGAAAATGGAAGCCATGAAGTGCATGGGCCTTTGAGGGATTTTTATTTCCATCTATAAGGTAAAATTAGTTAAATTCAATAATTAATTGAGAAATGACATTTTATGTGAAGCCACATTGGTGGGTAATTTAAAAAACTAACGCCCTTATAAAGATTTATGTCCTCTTCATTTACAGTCAGTCCGCAGCCAGAAAGCCACTTTCGACCTCGCAGCTTGACCCCAATGGTGAATTTTTCTCGCAAGACTCCAGACACTGGGCAATCTGTAATAGCAGATTTTTACCAAAATGCATATATCGTTCCCAAATCTAAACTTATAGCTTTATCCCCTCAAACTGCCCCTATCACTTCTAAAGACTCTGACACCACTTCTAAGTCAGCATTAATCCACCGTGTCTCAGATCTCGAAAGGCAGCATCGCCAAGACAAAGCAAGGATTGAAAATCTGGAAAAACAACTAATTGAACTGACCATGAAATACGAAGAAATGAAAACTGCCAACAAAATGCTTTTGGAGCAAAAGAGCTGTAATGCTGGAGAAGTCCATGCACTTTATCAAGACCTTTTTCTGACTGATTTAAAGCAACAAATGAACGAAAAAACACAAGAAGCTGCAAAAATCAGGTCCAAGCAGGTTCAAACTATGAAGGAGCTAGAAAGCTTAAAGAGAGATAATTTCCAGTACCAAGCGACTCTAAAACGATATAGAACTTTACTGGCAGATGCTTTGAAAAAGCCTCCCATGGACTTTGCAGATTCTTCATCGTTTCTAAGTGCCATAGAAAGTGATGCAAGTAGTCGCAAGCAAGGCTCTGCTGCAAATTCTAATAGAAGATTCCAACACCTTTTTTCCCAAGAGAGCCGAGCAAGTTCTCCAGTGGGTTTAAAGCTCAGCTTAGTGTCTCTGTCAAAGTTAGAAAAGCTTGTACATGTCTTGAGTGCACTCAATAAAGCCCAAACTGTCCTTGATGTCTGCAAAATCATATCAAGAGGCTCAAAGTCACTCACAAAATGCCAAAAATTGACCCTTTTCCTTATTGGCAGCAAAATAAAAGATGATTATATAAAATGCTTTGAAAAAACTCCTGACTTCATAGGCCGAGTCAGGGTTGGAAATGAATGGATAATGCTGCACACACACGACAATGCAGACCAAGAAGAGCCAATTTTCCGCAAGCTTGATGACTTGAAGTTTTCTTCAAGAGAGCATGATTCTCTTGTAGTCCCAATTCTTATAGAAGACCAGCTTTCTTTTGCCGTCCAATGCCAAGACAAGGTTGCCAAAGACAAAAAAAAATCTTTCACAGCTGCTGATGAAGTCATAATAAAAATCATAGCAATTTCAGTCACTTCCAGAATAAACACCATATGGGCCATGAGAGATTTACACATAGAATTTCAAAAAGCTACACAAATTGCCAACATAGCTTCAGAAATCGTGTTGGCGAAGAACCATAAAGATATAGCGAATAGACTGAGAAAAGTCTTAGCTGGATACTGCAATTTTGAAGTGGCTGGAATAGTATTCTTAGACGCGACATCAAAGGAGTTTTTTGTGATGGTGCATGATCCTAATGCTGAAGAATTCTATAGTGAAGGCGTTTTGAGATTCCCGATGACAATGGGAATTACTAGTGAGGCACTGAAAAAAGGAGGCGTCATGCCAGTTCCAAACCCTAGACTTTTAGCTTGCTATAATCCTGAAATTGATAATGTAGCTGGGGCGAGGGAGGTAAGAAATATTCTTTTTGGGGCAGTTAAAGACTATAGAGGAAACTCCGCAGCTGTAGTGCAGTTGATAAACAAAAATAATAACGAAATAAGTGAAAAAGACTGCAAAACGCTGGAATCACTATTGGGAATGCTTGGAGGCTGTGTGTCTGCAGCTAATATTACAATAGAGCAGTTTTCTTTAACAATTGAAGCTAAAAGAGGCATAGAGAAAGTTGTAGAGAGTCTCGCAATGTCTGATTTAGGCTTAGTGGGAACAGATACAGAAATATCGTCTATGTTCAACCAAATGATGATGCTTAGACACCAGCTTTCTGAGTGGTCAAAGTCGAGAAAATTGAATGTAATACAATAATTTATAGTTTGTAAATTATCATTATTTATAGATTTTTCCTTCCCACTCATAAAATACATTATCTTAATCTTTTAGGTGTCACAATTGAGTCACCTACATGCGAAAAAGGACTCTTCCGAGACTTCTCCAAACTTTTGTTATTTCTTAGCCTATTTGGCTGTTTTACATCAAATGTTGACCTTGTTGAATAACTCGGTGTCCTCCCTCCAGTGCTTATAGAATAAATCCACAGTTTCTTATGATCCTCATATAGCGGACTTTTTTTTCAATATTCTTCATCTTCAGGTGCATAGGGATTTTCTTCCTCTTCAGGTCTTGGGCTTCTCCTGAGTTTAACAGCTCCTTTGAAGGAGTCTCTGAATATTTTTTACAATTTGTCCATGATTTCTTTTAAAACTTTGTCTTTTTCAGCCAGGCACTCTTTGAGAGCTTTTATGTCTTCTTGGTTTTGCTTGGCGAGTTTTTCCATTTCTTCAATCTTTTCTTGCTGAATCATTAATTTAGGTTCTGGAGTTGCACTTTGTTTTGGAGTTGGGCTTAAACTTCTATTTTGTGTGGAAGTGAGCCTTCGCTTGAGGTTTCTGATAAGCGGCTTTCCTATTGATGCTGGTTTTAGGGATAGAACAGTTTCGCTATTTTTTAACACAATAATTCATGGAGATTCATTAGCTCCTTGCCTCTTTCACTCAGTCAAGTTTGACCCTCCTCAGTAAATTTTCATCATTCTTGGCTCTTTTTTGGAAAAAGCAGCTGCTTTTGAAATTTCATCGCCAATATAGACACCTATAGGATTTAATGAGTTGTCAGCGAGATCTTTGTTAGTTTCTTTCATCATAAGCGCATCTTTCATGCTGAAAAGGATAAGAAGCGAAGGTTTATCTTTAGGGAGTTCCAGATTAATAGATTCTCTGGTTTGCAAATCAAAGAGTGGTAAATTCATTATTATAAATCAGTTAACTAAATATATATCGATACATTTTGTACCAGCCAACTTATATATATGCTTAAGGCTGCTTTTTAACACTTTTTATGTTTCGGCCTTGATCATTGTCTGGGTAAGCCTTGGAATTGGAATTTGGGCTCTTAACTCCTTTTCTTGGATAAGAAGGCAGCCGAAATGAAGGCTTAGTTGTTGAAAGTGACGATCCTTGCCTGTCATAAGACACTGAAGCACTGATATTGTCAGTGCTTGGAACTCTCACAGGAGGATTTGGAGAATTGTTGGAAGAGCCTCTTGTCGGGGTTTTGAATTTATTTGCATGAAAAGCTTTATGGCTAGAGGAAAATTCTCCTTTTTCATAGCTTGGTTTCTTAGAATGATGACTTTTTCTAACCAAACTCAACAAATCAAATGATTTAGTTTCTTGGCAAGAAATATTTTGCCATAAAGGACTTATTTCACTACTATCCTGCATATGTGAAATTTCTTCTCTATATGAAATTTCATGCGTTTTTGGTCTTCCTTCACTGCTTCCCCATTTTTTGGTCTCAGCTTTATCATACGAAATTCTATTAAGTCTCAGCCTCTGTTCAGTTACTTTCTGTCTATTATTACTTTTTTGCTCTTCTTTTCGATTAATTTCTTTAGATTCAGGGTCAATGAAATTTCTCCTTACCTTCTTTGTGTAAAACTCATTGCGTTGAGCTGGTGGCTGTTCACTAATTCCACGCCTACTCCCCAAGTCTTCTTGCCATTGCCAAGTTTTATTCAATGATGCTTCTTGAATATGACTATACATTGAAGTCTCTTCTTGCTCTATATAGTTGGCTTTCTCTTTCAATTTATTCGATGCGACTGAAGCAGATGAAACTGGTTCTTCATCTTCCGCATAATGTCAGCCTGAAAACAAAGGATGGGGCTTTTCCAGATTTTCTGCTGAGGGAGAGTCTTTTTTGTGCCTGTCAATTTTCATTTCAGGAATCATCAAAAAGTCAACTTCTGAATCTTCTTCTTGATCTTTTCCTATATCATTTTCTATAGTATTCCCCCATTCAGTATTTGAGGCTTTTAAGTTACGGTTCGGAACTATTTTTGAAGTAGCTTTGCTGTTGTATTTCCTGAATAAAGATTACTTTGGATGACAACAATTGCCCATTTAGTAAAATATCATAATAATCATTTTAAGTAAAATATTAATTAATGTTTTGAAGAGCTTAAGTATTGATTAAATTGACAGATAAAAGAAATTTAAATATTGACTTACCATATTTACTGGAGTTTAAAAGGCATTATTTAAAAAAGATATCTCAAAAAGAAAATGTCATTATTATTTCAATTATAATTGAAAATTA
>CATKHM010000001.1:260716-336108 GCA_949751825.1 Blepharisma undulans
TTAGTTAATGATATTATGTTGAGAAAAAATCTAAATATTTTATCATTTAGAATTGGGAAAGTGATTAAAAATTAAATCTGGCTCATATTATTATTGAGCAAATACGCTAAACTTCTTCCTTCAGAAAGCATAGCTGCTGCGTATCCAAATTCCGAAATTACTTTGCGTGATCCTTCCTTATTGCAGACATCTCCAAGATTTCTTACAGTTATAAAAGGATCTCTAATGCATATAAGTTTGGTTCATTGGTTCTTCACAGGCCGGCTTTCTTTCCGAGAGATCTCCAACCTTGATATGTCAACTATTGTGTCATATCATCCAAATGATTCATAAAATCTAAAATAATTATAAAGAAGCTCCCCCAGAGTTTCAGTATTTCTTTGCGCTAATTCCATATATTTCTCATAATCTCTATCAAATCCGCAGTCAAAATCCTGATAAATATCTGAAGGCTTGTTTTCATTTTGCAAATTTGGAAGAATAGGAGGTTGCCTTCTTTGCAAAAAGTATATCACCAATAATGAATAGGCATATTGAGATAGTGTATGCTGTGTGGTATCTGCAATCCTCATCATTTTTGCTCAATGCTTCACAGCAACAACAAGTTGAGCTACTCTTTCATCAATTTTACTATAGGTATTTAGGAGTTCAGTGTTTCTTAATGCAAAATAATTGTTTAGGGAAATGCTCGCATCTACATCAGGATGAGAAATCAGTCGGAATTTTACTATGCGAGTTCTCGCTTCTATGATATTAGATGTTGAGCAAGAGTTTTTTATAGTTTTTACGACTTTTTTCAACACTTCAAGCTCTTCCACGTTGGAGAGTGTTAAGTTAAGATCTAAGTCGCTTCCAGTGATTCCGAATCCACTTCTTGCAGAGCCATAAATTTCAACACTGCAATTGCTTCTGATGCCAAGCTTCATCATTCTGTCTAATCTAGATCTGATTTCTTCATAAACACTGATTGTCTCAATACTCAGGCGATGTGTTGTAAAAATGTCAGTGATTTCTCTGGAAAGAGAATGGAAATCAATGCTACTACTTATATTGTTTGTAGAAATTGAATCTATAAAAGTACTTATCATTTTTAGATATTATTTGTGAAAAGGGCATTCGATAATTTGATTTTTAAAAGATAAATTGACAATTTATATCTATAAATTAAAGATAATAAACTATGCATAATTAATTGAATGCAAATTATTTTCAAATTTTCTCAATGCAAATTGCTTACTACTAATTTCAAAACAATAAGATCATCATAATGATAATAAATTGCTATAAAAGTCAGTTTTAAACAAAATAAATTGAAACTTAATGATTTTATGAATCTGGCATAATTTATCAATTTCCAGATTTTCCTTGCTACGTCCTTCATTTTAACATGTCGAAATAAATTATAATGAACCCAATTTCTGGAAAACCTCTTCACAATAACAACAGTTTTGGAGTCAAAAACAGACAAGAATTCAACATTCTTCAATGGGACACTCCTGATCTCCATAAAAACAGCAAAAAGTTTCCTTCAGATCTCAATACCAATCGCATCGACTATGCCACTGAAGAACGGCTCCGAAGAGAAGAAGAATCAAAACGAAAGGCTTTACTTTATAATCAAAAGCGTGAAGCTGCTATGAAGCGAGATGTTTTAATTTCTCAAAAAAATACAATAGAGCAAATAAAAGAAGCTGAAAAACTCGAACAAAAAAGATCAAAATTTTCTGATTATAAATCTCATGCAGGACTAGCATATAATAGTATTTCTCTTGAATATCACAATTCTCAGCGAGGAAAAGAGCTTAAAAGACAGGATGAGTACCAGCAGTATAAAATGGGCTTAAGATTTCAGTCTTTAGATTCAAAAAGAAATTCTGGATTCAATATTATAACTGGAGAGCCTCGATATAATTTGCTCAACCAAATACAACCTTCTTCCAGACACTCTTAATTTTTAACCTATTTAATTATCTGCTAATTCATACGAAACTCGTAAATTTTTCCCTTTTTTCTGTATTTTAGTAACTATGACCCTCCCAATCTCTCTTATATGCTTTACGTGAGTCCCTCCGCACGGCCCACCTGCATCAGTATTGCTCAGCTTCACAATTCTTATAGGTTTTCCTGGTGGGAAAAAGCTAGGAATATCAAAATTCGCCTTTGCTTCTTCATAGTCATAAAGTCTTACGCTTGTCCCTTCTTCAGTTTCTGCTATAAGTTTCTCCAACATCTCATTAATCTTTGGTGCTGCAGCATCTCTTTCTTCATTTGGCAGAAGAGCCAAATACTCAACATAAGCACCTCTTGGGAAGTGGAAACCTTTGCCAGGAGGTAAATTATACCCCAAATTATGCACAGCCAAATCAATTAAATGTCCAGCTGAGTGGAGCCTCGCGAAAAACCTTCTTTGATTTTCATCGATTTCAGCAATTACTTCTCCAGAATCGTCAAAAACTGACTCTCCTATATATTTCCCAACATGCCAGATATTTTCGTCCTCTTTGTCATTTTCCAAAGCAGTTACTTGGAATTTGATGTCTCCTTGAGTGAGAAAGCCAGTGTCACTTGGCTGACCACCACCTTGAGGATGAAAAACAGTTCGATCAAGCTTGATTTTCCAGTTTCCTTCTGGAGCCTGAATTGAGCTTAATATTCTTGAATTGCAAGAAAATTTGTAGGTATCTTGCAAAAACTCTCTTACTAATGTTGACTCCATTCTAAATATTATTTTTAGCATATAATTACGTGCTAATAAATGGGCAAAAGCAACAATCAGCAAAACAAGCAGCATCGCAAATCTAAAGACAAAAAGGAAAAAAAGAAAAGATCCAAAGAAGAGCACTTCAAGCGTAAACACAAAGACGAGGAAAAAAAGAAAGCTGAGAAATTTGAAGCAGAAAGGTATGATTTAGATGATTTTGCTTATAAAAAACTATTAAAAAATATCAGCGAGCTTTTAACCTATAGCCAAGAAACAAGAGAAGCCATCCCACAGTTGTTTTCTATGCTGGACTCAGGCCATGAAGTAGACTTAACAGACATTGAAGATGGTTTTGTAAGAGAGCATCTTGAAAAAATTATGGAAATCTTCGGCAAGCAAGTCACAAAAACTGAGGATGAAGATGGAAGGTTCGTATATGTGAAATCAGGCAAAAAAAGCTTGGAAAACCAAATCAAGCTGTATATTGAAAATAGCAGCAGTGACTCTAAAAGAGAGCAATGGATGACTTCAATGTCGTCCAGCTTAGAAACTGCCTACATTATGCCTGCTCCCAAAGCCAAAAAACCAGAACCTGAAGAAAATCAAGAAGAAATCCGCAGCTATATGCACAAATATGACCATGAAAATCGGCCTAAGTCTCTTATGGAGCTCCATCAAGAGAGGCATGGAATCTCCCAAGACTCTAACACCGACCAATATCTATACGGCCACAAAACCCTTGACAAAAGGTTCGGGAAGGGGAAATTTTACACCAGTTTTTCTTAATAATTAATCATAAAATGGCTAGAAAATCAAGTCAAGTCCAAGGTGAGCAAATTTGGAACCAGTCAGAAAAAGTAAACGCAGAACTTTTTGCCTTTACATACGGGTCTTTAGTAGTCAAACTAATCAGGGAACTCGAAAATATCCATGAAGTTAACAGACAGCTAGAAACGATGGGGTATAATATAGGACTTAGACTTATTGATGATTTTCTCAGCAAAAATGATGTGGCTTGTGAAACGACCAAAGACACAGCTGAAGTGATAGCGAAAACAGGCTTTAGAATGTATTTAGGTGTTACTTGTGACGTTACTAATTGGAATGCTGACGAAAATGAGTTTTCTTTGATACTTGTTGACAACCCTCTTACAGAATTCGTAGAATTAAACGAAGATTATCGTGATTTAAAGTACTTGAATTTATTATGTGGGGTAATCAGAGGCGCCTTAGAAATGGTGAGGATCAAATCAGTCTGCACATTGGAAAGGGATTCACTTAAAGGCGACGAGTTCACGGAACTTAGGGTAGTTATCAAAGAAAAAGTTCAAGACGAGTATGAGCCTGATGATGATTAAATAAAAAATTTACATAAATTAGTCTTTTCTTCTACGGCTTAATGTATGTTTGATAAAATCAAGGTTTTCCGAACCAAATTTAAGCTCGTCTTCTGCAATTCTTTCTATTAGTTTTGTAAATCTTCGCTTCGGTGTTCTAGTGATTGCTAAAGCATTTTGTTTGTCTGGATCAGTTTTGATAGGCTTGTTGAGTTTTCCTAGCAAAAGTTTAGTAGCCTGCTGAGCAACATAAGCTCCTGTTAATGTGACGTGAGAAGTTATATCAGTCATAGACTGGATCATGGATTTAAGATTATTGAAGCCTTCAGAGTATTTTCGCTTAACAAAGTGTTTGGCTGAAGCGATTTTTTCAGCGTACTTCTTTTCAAGCGGCATATCTGGAAGATGGTCTTCTCTTCTTTTGAGCCATTTCTGGTATGACATGAATTTCAGATAAGATATTTGGTCTTTTCCAATAAGTTTGTCGACCTCATTTTCAATCAGTTTTTGCTGATGGGTTGATTTGGTTTCAAGATTCAGCAAAAATGAAGTCGGCTTACTATGTTTTGAATTAGGCTGCAAAGTTTTGGTAGAATTTGTTTGATAGAGATCAGATCTTGTTCGCCTGTGTGTTGTTCTAATATACCTTTCACAAACTCGAGCTGTATGAATTCCGTCATTTTGATCAAGATCACAGATTTTCAATGATGGTACACTGAGTCCACTTTCTAAGGATAATCGCTTGGCGCTAAATCTATCCCCAGTCTTGTATGAGTGCAATCCTAAAAAATATCATTTATGATCAGAATTCTGTACAAAATCTAAAGAGAGCTTCATGAGCTTTTGTTTTTTAATCACAGTGTTTTCTAACAAAACCTTCACATACTCCAGAAATTCACACAAGTCTACAGTGTCTGCTGACAATTTTATATACTTTGACTTGATTTCTTTGTTTATCAAAAACCTTACTTTGTTCGCATAATTCGTAAATAAAGGGTCATTTATATCAGGGCTGCTGCTATTAAAAATCTGATTGAATAAAGAAATTTGTGAAACTGAAGCATTAAATGGCAGCTGATTTCTGATGAATTTCACTTGGACATGCTCTGGAGTTCTTCATTGAATTCTTGTGACTTGTGCACAATTGCCAGCAGAAATAACGTATTTTTGAAATGTGAAGGCTTTTTTTTCTTCAATTAATATTGATGCTATTAGTAAAGCGTCTTGGATGCACATAACAAGCTGGATTTCGGTTTCTGTTTTAAAGACGCCAAAAGGAAATTTTGGATTTTCATGCTTAAAAGCCTCAAGGTTGGAGATTAATGATAAATCAGATAGCTCAATAAATTCCAGGAATTTCCCGTTATCTTTGATTAATGTTAATGTTTCGAAGCCAAAGCCTTGAATTAATGTGTCTGGAACAGGCAAGCATATCTATATGGGCAATACTTTATTGTTCTTTGCTGCAAGTTTCAGCAATTTAAAGAAATGCATACCTAATAAATTATTAATTAATCTTCAGACACCTTAGGTGCTAAATAGTATTTCAAAACTCCCAACTCGAAATTAAAAATCAAAACCAGAGGCAAATCTGTAGCAATCATTAGCACCGCTTCGTCTCCTAAGCTTGCACCTTTGTTGAACAAGTTCAAATATCTCAACGCATATGAGCAGCTTACATTTTCAGTGACTTCTAAATGAACCTTATTTTTCCCATCATTTTTCGGCTTCAATGAGATTTTTCCTTCACCAATATCTCCGCCTACTTTAAAATGGACACTTTGCTTTGTTACTTCAATGACCAATGTTTCAGTCATCTGTGACATGTCTCTGCATATCCTTGTGAATTCTGCACTTGGCAGGGTAACTACACAAGGATACTCTTGCTCTGGAATCCCTAAATGTTCTGAGTCTAAATTCAATAAATTAAGATTAAACTCAGACACTTTATCATCATCTTTACCTTCAAAAATAAACGTAATTACGTTTGCATTATCTTCAGCACGAATTTGGACACGGTCATCGTTCTCTGCGCACTTGAGAATTTTACCTAAATTTGAAATCGAAAGCCCCAAAGTTTGCGCGCGATCACAGCGGAATTCGTCAAAGCCATTTGCGTCGAGGATAAATGTGACCAACGCGACGTGAGAAGCGTCCATTGCTTGAAGAGAAATACCTGCAGGTGTGCATTCGAAGTTTACATCTGTGACAAGTTCTTTTAAGGCTTCAACAATCCTTTTTAGAATAAGTGCTTTACTCAGCAATGCCTCGAACATATTAATATGAGATTCAGAAATAAATAGGAAATAGCAGGAAATATCAGAGAAACTTCAAATAATTAATGTATTTGGAGATTTTATTTTGCTATATATTCAGAAAATACATTTATAAACATAAATTAAAATAAATTTAAGAGCCTAATACTCTTTAAAATCTTAATAATAATGGAAGATAATAGCAATTTAGATGAATTAAAACTCAGAGCTCAATCTTTAGAATCAACCAAAGAAAAACTTATGAATGCAATCCAGTCAACGCGCCAATCCATCTTTAATTACCAGACTTGAATTTCTCAGCTTGAAAAGCAAAATGAAGCTTTGGAAAGTGAATTGTCCAAAAAGAAAGAAGAAATAAAAAATAAAAGAAGAGCTTTGCGAGGCAGATAATACTATTATACATAATAATTGTGTTTTAGCTTTAAATTTATTATAAAATATTCACATAGCTATGCTATTGAGGCTTCTGCTTTAGTAGGAATTAATCCCCGCTTTTTCATTCGGCTTTTAATTACCATGATTTTCTCCCTCAGCGCTGGAGTTAATGATAAGAATTTTCTTCTTTTTACAATAAAATTAGTATTTTTGCCATTTTCTTGTCTTTTCAGGGGAGAAGTAGGAGCAATTTTGGGTAGAAATGACTCTCTATTTATTTCATCTATTTTTATAGGTGAGTTTGGTGCGGCTTGTATATTAAAGGAATCTTTAAAATTTTCAGTTGATTTATTTCCATTTGAAGTTCTATCACTATTTGGCTTTTGCGGACAATTTTCTGTTTATTTCTTACCATTTCTTGAAAAAATATTCCTTTCTCTTGTCATTTTTTCTAAATTGAGCTTAAAAAGCTTTGGAGGACTTTCACTAGACTCTCGTGGCCTCAAAGTTTCAATAAACGGCAAGTTATAAGTCTTTTCATTAGGAGATTCACTTCTTTCATCTTCAGAGTCCTCACTATCCGATTCATTGGAGTCACTTTCTTCTTCATCTTCATTGCATTCCATTTTAATCACACTTATAATATCTTCCAAATTTCTTTTTGTATAGTGGTCTTTCATGAAAGTCAATGGAAAAATGTCATCCTTCGGTACTGAATTCTGGATTAGCGTCATATGTTTAGGACAAAAAACAGGTGAACTGCTATAGACATGCTGAATGATATCTTCATCGTGGAGTTCTATAGCTGTAATTTCATTTACTTCAGTAAGAACTGTGCTTAATTGTTTTGATTTTTGGGCTCGCCGTTGTTGAGCACGATAAAGCTTTAGTTTTTGCTCTATTTTCAGCAAAGTATGATATTCTAAAATAGTTCTTGCAACGTTTTCTCCTAATCCCAGTAAGTTAGGAATTTCGAAAGCTACTGTTTCTCTATGCTCGTCTAGGTACCCAAAATACGAGGTTTCTAGCGTATAAGAGTTAATTACGTTAAATTCAGTTGAAATTACAACTCTGGCAGTCCTTTTTTTCGCTCTTTCTTTCACAAATCTCGATGAGTGAAACCTGAAAATGCAGTCTCTTTCACTCAATAGCTTCGGGATGACTCTACATTTCAAATATAAAGGATTGTGCAATGGATAATTTGGCCCATACATAAACGCTCCTTTTCTGCAAAAATGCCCATGCATATCTATATACATGAAAACTTTTCTAGGGGTTTCCCTAATAAGCTCCCTTATAAGTTCTTTTAAAGCACATACATTAGGATGCAGTTTAGGGCTTGGAGATGTGAAGCAGCGATTTTGATCATGGCCATTAAAATCAGTGCGGGAATTCCCAAGAATAACTCCATCTGGATTTGTCATTGGAATTACCTTGAAAATGAACCTATTCCGCAGCTTCGCAGCCTCAACATGTTTACTGCAAATAAATCTGAGAAATCCTTCTACAGTCCAAGATCCGACGGTTTCTGATGGATGGATTCTGCCAGTCACCACTATAAATTTTTTATATTGGCTATCTACATTTGGGTTTGTAATAGTTAGCATAGGAATCTCAATAAGACTTAAACTTTTGCATAACATTGACGAAGAAACGTGAGAAATTTCATAAGAATCGAAGTCGTTTTCCAGTGTTTTGAGAAATTTTGTGAGTCTTGTGAGTGTGTATGGAACTGTTGTTGCGAACCAGACTTTATCGTTGGGGTATTCAAAATCATATTCGAAAGTAAGTTGAAAATAAGGCTTTTTTGGAACATTGCTGAAGAATTTGTTGATTTTACTATTTGCAAAGCACAGATTCTCTCCCCCGTACTCCCAACCTTTGCTTTTGTTATTTCTAACTCTTTCAGTGCTGAAAATTCGGGGTCGAAGTCCATGCCGATATAAAGGTGAATTTCTCGAGAAATTTACTATATTAAATCTAACCTTCCTTGGCTTATCAATCCCTACAACAGAAAAATAAAACCAATGCATATGTCCGAGAGTATTCGTATCTGGCCTCATATACAAATCATATTCATTCTCACTTACAAAATACACTTGGTCTAAATTTCCTCCTTCAAATACTGAATCGAAAATTAGTGAACCTTCAGGTGCATCTTTGAGCATTCCAGTATCTACTGGGGTTTCAGATTTATTTCATTTAGATAAGTATTCGTGAGCTCTTATAGATGGATCTGAAAAATCGAATGGGTAGGTGTCCAGAGAGTTATTAGTCAGCTTTGAATGGACTTTAAAAGAATCAGTTGGCTGTCATCCTTGATAAATCTGTTGAAGTTTTTGCCCTGGCTCATTGCATACAGGAAGTTCTAAATCGAAATAAAGAGGAATCGGATCTTTTAAAAATTTTGGCCGCCAACCCATAATCATATCAGATTCAAGAGAATGGCCTTTGCTTGCTAAAGGAGTTGCTAATGGTAAACTGTTCTCATAATAGGACATATTAGCGAGTTAAATGATTTTTTATGATTTCATATATTTACAGAATTATTTATAGCCTTTACCGAGAGGCAAGATGCTCAAGCAAGTAATCTTTGAGAGAAGCCACACTGATTTTACTTTCATCATTTTCGCCAATTTCTTCTAAAAATTTTTCCCAATCATCTTCTTCTAGCCCCTGAATGCTTCTTTTAAGTTCATTCAAATCCAAATAGCCATCAGAAGCAATATTATATGCATGAAAAGCTTTTTCGAACTCTTGCTTTTGGAATAAAAGACTCCAATTAGTTGAAGCAACAAGAAAATCTGAATAGTCTATGTGGCCGCCATTATCAGAGTCACAGTTTTCTATAATTTGGTCTAAATCAATTTGCTGGCTTGCTGCAAGCAATTTTGATCCTTCTAAAATTTCTTGTCTACTAATTACTCCATCTCCGTTTGTATCTAAGCTTTTGAACAATTTTCTGAGTTTACTTTCCTCTCTGAAAGTCTGCACTCTAGCAGCAATAAATGCCAAAATCCTTTTATCTAATTTTGACTTTGCTCGAAAATTACACAACTGTTCAAAAATTTGGTGGTTTAGTGGGAGATCTTCTATTTGATTTGATATGTGCTTCTTTATCCAAGGATGGTCTAATACTTCTTGGGCTGAGATTCGCTTTTCTGGGTCAATTTCTATTGTTTTTCTTAACAAATCCTTTGCTTCTTGACTAACATGGTTTCATATTCCTTTGTTTAATTCTAATTTACCTTTTTTGATATATCCTATAACCTCTTGAGGAGTTGATCCAACAAATGGAGGCCTCCCACATAGCATGAAATATATTATTATCCCAACGCTCCATACATCACATTTACTATCAAAGTTACCAGAAAACAATTCTGGGGCTTGATAATTAATTCCTTCTGATTTTACGAAAAAATTGGTTTCAGTCGATGATTTTTGAGTGACTCCAAAATCAGTGATCTTTAACAGTGTATCAGGCTCTTTGGTTTCAAATAGAATCATTTCAGGCTTTAAACAACCAAATGTGACTCCATTGGAGTGAGAATAGTTAACTGCCATCATAATTTCTTGAGCATATTTAGCTGCAAGTTTTTCTCCAAAGCGAATTTCAGATAAAATTTTTTGAGAGAGTTCACCACCTATAAGCAGCTCCGTTACAATATAATAGCTGCTATCAGACTCAACAACCTCAAAAATTTTAATTATATTTGGATGATGAAGACTTCTGAGAAGCTCGAGCTCATATAACATTTGCTCTTCTGAGTCCAAATCAAGCTTTGATTTTTGAATTTCTTTTATGGCCCTTATATACCCACTTCTCTTTTCAATTGCTTTAAATACTGTCCCAAAGCCTTCGCTGTTTATGATTAAAATGATTTCATATGTATCACGAATTTGCCCTTTTCGTGTAGGGATTTTTGATTTTTGTTTTGAATTTTTTTGGCTTCCCAAGCTTGAAATGCTTGTTTTGCGACTCAGAACAGGGTTAATATTAGCGACACCAGAATTACAACAACCCATTGTGAATATTTTATAATTATTATATAAATCTGGTGATTTTGAGGATAGAGTCAAAATAGATCGGATCAAAAATTAACCACAAGGTTGATAGGTGATAGTGAGAAAATAAGAATTTAATGTCAAAATTTCTAATTTATGGAATGTTTTAATTTATTGATTTAAATGTGAAAGTCATATGATATTGAATTAATTAGTTAGCAAAGTATTGCCATTTTAAAAACTAATTTAAATGATTTATCTTTTATAAGATTTTGATATTACAAGAAAAATAATCAGCTTATTAGTATGCATATAGTAGTTTTTAGGAATATTTCTCAATATTTCTTGCACCTTTTAAATTAAACCCAGCACTCCACCTTGAAACTTTTTCTAATTATTAAATTATCCAAATAAACTCTAATTGAATGATAATATTATGTTTCTATTCGTATGAGCAGCTGTAGTATCAGAAACAACAATCATAGAAGGGATTTTCTCCCCAGATGAAGCCATGTCTTACTATATAGCTGAAAGCTATAACTTTACTTACCCTTATACCCTTGTTGAGAGCAATCAAACCAAAAGTTACATAAAGATCTTAATTGACCCATGCAGATCCAAGCGTGAATATTGCTGTGAAGGCTACGGTGAAGCAATGTGTGATGACAATCTCATTATTTATGCAGGCCCTAACCTAGAAATTGCTTGAGCTAATAACAATTTCGCAGTGATTTGCAATAATGAGTTTGAAAATCAGCCTGACTGTGGAGATTTTATTGAAATTCATCCTCCAGGAGACACTGAAATAATGAATTATGTTAGAATTACCCAACTCTATTCTTCTGGGTTTCATACAGAATTTTTATACACAAAAAACATCACATCTGGGCATTATGAGCTATGATGGGTGCATAAAGATAGAAGTGGGTATGATATATTGTACATAAAGCCCTTTTTTATAGCAAACTCTTAATTATTTGCAAAATAAATTTTAGGTTCATTAATTATGAATTTAGTTTGAATACGCCTGCAATGTGGCAAGCTCAATTAAGCATTTTGTTGCAGTTTCTTGAAACTCAGCAGGGACAGCTGTTATAATTTGAATCATTTCTTCAACATCGTTGACAAAATTAGGAAAATTCCCTAGAGTTTCTATCCCATTTTGCAATTTTTCACATATTTCTACAAGCAATAAAAAACAAGAATCAACAACTTCTCTTTTTTCAGAAATGATATTTGGCTTGATTATATTTCTTATCATATATACACATTGCGCAGCAATATCTACAGTGCAAGAAGGTCCAGTGCATTCAATTATTTCGCTTAATGTGTAGATCGCTTTAGCCAAAGTTGAAGGATTTGTTTTGTTATTTATTGATTTTATTATTCCTGAGCTGAAATATTGAAAATGAGGGAAAAATAAATTTGGGCGATCTAGGCTGGGCTTTTGAATTGTTTTGTGGTATCTCTTGGTTTTGAGTTTTAGCCTTTCTTTGATTATTTGTTGCGCTGGGGAAAGTTTTTCAGGTTTTTTAGGCTGAGAAATTTGTGGCTTTTTCACTGGAGGGTTTGCCAATTTATTTGTTGCTTCTCTAATAACATCATAAACAAGTATATCACTTCCTGCTGATTTATTTTCTGAATTCAGTCTTGATATTAAAATTTCACACATTTCTTTCGGCTTTATAAAAGTCAAGCTAATTAAAGCTTTCAATCTTTTTTCTTCAAAATCCTTTAAATCAAATTGATTTGGACATTTAAATAGCACATCAGCCAAATTTTCATAAACTAATTCTAGTTCATCTAGTTCAGCTTCTATTAGTTCTTGAGCTGCATTAATAGCAGCAATATTTCTATCCTTTTGCTCAGATCTCAACCCTTGTATGAGGTCTTCTAAGTACATTGGACTATCCCTGACACTTTCTTCTTCATCTTCCTTTTCACTTTCGCTACTCCCAAAATCAATTTTATTCTCTGTTAAAAAGTCTTCCAAACTATATTTGATCGATGGAGTTTCTGGGTGCATAATTTGTGATACAGCAGATGCAATCAGCAAGCCTGAATTTCTTATTTTTATATTTGGAGATGAAAGCCTTATTTGGACTCCTGAAAAAATATAATTAGTTATTGGTGCTGGAATTGCTGCGTGGATATTGTGATATATCAGAAGAGTTAGAACTAATTATAAAAATACAGTAATTTGTGCTGAGGCTAGACTCTTTCAATAAAGACTCTTTGCTTCACTCCTGAGAAACATTTACTAAACAGTTATCTGATAAAGAATAATGATCAAGCAGTGTTGAAAGCTTTACTGAATCTTCATATGAAGCACAAATAGCTTTAAAAGGCAGTTGAGAAGTAAAAAATATTGCAAATGTTGAGGATAAAGTTGGAAAATAGTTATATATTTCATTAAGATGCATTTCTTTGAATATGCAAACCAGCAGAGGAGAAACGACTTTTAATGATGACAGTAATTCAATAATTTTGGGAGTAGAAGAAGATTTCTGTAGAGCCTTGATTATAGGTAAAGGCTTCCTCCTTACTAATATTTTATCAATAATCTCTATTGATTTACTAAATAAGATTTCATTGTTTTCTAAATCCAATCTAAAAAGAGCACAACAAAGTTCGAAAAAATAAGCATCTGTATTGAGTATGTTGCTTTTATTTTTGTTTGCAATTCTGTCTGGAAGAGAGACTAATATAGTCAGCAGATTGTTTCATCCGATAGAATTATCTAAAAGCAAATTCGACAGGTTTTCACAGATAAAAGTTGATATAGATGGTTCTGATTCTTCTGAACTGCTAATTTCTTCTATTTTCTCAATCAGATCCTTTACTGTGCTCATTTTATTTTTATAGCCTTCTTTATTATTTCTTCATTTCACTATTGAAATTATATTATTTCTTTGTTTTATTTCAATCATGAAGATCGGATAAAGTATGAAAAATTCAAAGCAATAATTTTAGATGAATAAATTAGCGGTTTTATTATTCTTGAGAATTTTGACTTTCTGCGTTCCACTTGGCTATAGCTTGTCTGACAGGCTCATGCACTTCTCTGACAGCGTCAATTCCTCCTATCTCTTCTCTCCATCTCACCAGATTCGCGTGCCCACTGAAATCAAAGTTGTTCATTTCCAGCTGACTTAGATAGCAGTATAGCAAAATATCAGCGAACGTTGGCTGAGTAGTTCTTGCTATATAGCTACCACTTCCAAAAACAGCATCAATTGATGTAAGGAAACTTTCCAGTGTCGCTGAGATCTCTGCAACCTTTTCAGGTGGAGGAAGAGGCTTTTTAAAGAATTTAGGCAAAACGATTATATTGTAAGTGTAAGGAGAAATATTTTTGACTGTATTGGTATGATGCCAATGCAATGAAGCATTGACTTTTGCTCTGGCATGAAGATCTGCAGGGAACCATTGAGAATCTGTGTGAAAAGTATCTGCTAAATAGTAAACAATGGCATTGCACTCACCAAGACCAAAATTCCCGTGAGAAATTGCTGGAACTTGACCATAAGGATTAATGGCAAGAAACTCTGGGGATTTCTGTTCATGATTTAGCAAGTCGACTTGGACAAATTCATTTTGAATGTTGTGAAGCTTGCAGAAAATCATCACTGCTCTAGTAGGAGGTGAAAAGACTGTTCCGTGGATCCTGAGAGTGTCTGCCATTATTATTTTTATTACCAATATTCATAAACATTTGGGGAAAAAATTACAAATTTATTTATCAATAGGGAAATAGAAGATATCTGCTTTAATTAATATAAATCAATTGCAAATAAAATTTTATTTATGGCTAAATCAATATTAATCAGTAAATATTATATAATAAAATAAATTTAAATCATCAAATTTTTGAATAGAATTATTTATATTAGAAAAATTAAACTTGAGGTTTATGATTCTGCAAGATAAAACTTATTTAGCTTTGTTTTTAAATTAGAATAATACAAAATTATTTATATTTAAATGTTTCATTCTGTGATTTAGAAATTTCTTCTAACAGCATCCAGGCTTTTCATTCCCATTTCTTCCTTGCTACCAGCTGAGTAACTTGCGGCCTTAATCCCTCTACAGATTTTGGGTTTTTCTGGCCTATTTGTTTGCTCGATTTCATTTTGCAAACTTTTTATCATTGTTCAGTTTGATACCTTACTGCTTTTTTCAAGCTCTAAGTTCTTTTTCTTCAATCCTTCTATAATTTTTTTATCATTTTCTGAGCTATTATAAGCATTTGTTAATAATTCATTATACTCATCAGTTCGATTTTTCATTGCTTCATTTAATTCAAAAATTTTTTCTTTTTGGATTTTGCTTTCTTTTTCTGATAAAACTTGTAAGGCTTTTAGTTTTTCAACTTCTTTAACTAAGGAAATAAAAGATTGTTCCATAGCTTGGTATTTATCCTCATAAAGCTTAGATTTTTCAGTTAAAGCTAAAACACAGTCTTCAAGAGACTTTTTTTCTAACTTCAGAGTGATGAGTTCTTCTTCGAAAAGATTCGAAGAGGTCTGGCAATCAGCAGTCGATTGAGTATCTCTGGAGTTGTCAGGAGTTGAAGAAAAAGAAGAAAATACAGAAGGATTTGTAGAATCTTCTTCAGTTTGAATATATTTTGATTCCGCGGTTTTATGCTCTCTAGTCTCAGTACAGCCCATTTTTATTTTTCGTAGAATTAGATATGCTAAGAAAATTATCCCTGAAAAGTTAGTTATAAATGCTGCAGTCAAAATCGTAAATTCAAATAATAAAGTCAGAAAACTACATTAAATTAATTAATCCAAAAAATATCGCATGGAAAATTTAAATTTTTCTTACCATAGTAATTATTATATGTAGTAAATTTTAAAATTAAAAGAAAATCATGAAATAAGCGTTACATTAAAAAAAGGATTTTATGTGAATATATTCAATATTTGAAAATGGACAAAATTGAACTTCAAATAAATTCTTATTGATCAACAAAATTAGGTAGATTAAAATATGTGCTTATAGATCCCAGCCTTCCTTCCTTTTAACAGCTCACCATTCCAATATAAATAATAGCTGCATTTCTGTGTTTTGCTCTCTTGCAATTTTATTTATAATGTGTTATTGATAACTTAAATTTTATTTCGTCCAAGATAATATCTGCGAATAAAGATTTTATTTTATTATTAGCTTTAATAAGAAAATCTATTAGCCATTGGTCCTGGCCTTCAAGAAATTCGTATTACAGTAATAAAAATTTAATTAATTAATAAGTAATGCTTTCCTATAGCCTCTAAAACTTGTTTATACTATAATATCTTCCTAATAGGAAGATATTGAATAAAAAAATCAATCTTCAACTAAGTAATTTATTTAATTAATAAATGGAGAGAGGAAAAGAGCCGAAATATAGCATAAAGCAAACTTCTCAAGACCTTCAAAAACTATTGATGCGCTCTTTGACTCTCATCTTAGGTAAAAATTGCAAAGTAACCACTACGGCTGGGGCTATCTACAAAGGACTGATCCATACTTATTCTTCAAATGGGCTCATTCTTTATCAAAATCGAAATCCACAAGAACCAATGAAGCCTATTAAATTTTCTATCAAAGATATCATATCAATAGAAGTCAACAGCATCACAGTTGCTCCTCAAAAAAAATTTAAAACTGATCGGGAAATAACTAAATCCAATAAAAAATACTCCCGGCAACTGCAAAAATGAGAAGGCGACGCTCCTATTGAAGAATCCCTCAGCAAATCCAATGAGCCCTGGGACCAATTCAAAGCAAATAAAGAAAAATTCAACTATAAAAGCACATACAGTGAAGATATTTATACAACAGCAAAAGTAGACCCCAGTGAATTAACTGAAGAACAATTGAAAAAAGCCCAAAAAGTTGAGGAAGAACTTTTAGGGACAAAAATTGAAGAAGAATTTGAAGATGTGGAAGATGAAGAAAAGAAATTTGGTGCTGTTCTGGGAAGCGGAAGATATGAAGAAAGCAATAGTGAGTCTCCTCCTCGGATGGCTCGTGATAGAGCAGTTAGCATAGCAGGGGATTTTTCTATTGGGGATTATAAAAAGCTGAGGGAGCATATCATGAGGAATAAAATTTTTACTTCTGCGGAGATGGAGACGATAAATTCCTTGTGCCCGATGATTGTTGCTGATAATAAAGAAGAAGTTTTGAGAGAATTCGCCAAATTTAAAAGAGAAAGATTGCCTTCAAGGAGAGAAATAATGGAAGATTTGAAGAAATCGTCAAAAATAATTGATGAGCTGTTTAAGAAAATGCCCGAAATGAATAAGAAAGACCAAGAGAAGCCTAAAGGTGTTATAGATTTATTTATTTCTGGATGGAAAAATAGTGAGAGAGATACAAATATCCAGACATGGCCGAGCTTTAATAGGCATTCAAATACTTCAAGCACAGTTCCACCCAGAGTAGCAGGTAATCTCTATAAATAAATTTATTTATGTAAGATGTGAGCAATTTAAAAAATTATAATTAGTTAATTTGCTATTGTTTACTATCATTTACTAAGAAAAACAAATACAATTTAAATTTGTCTAAAAATAATTTATTTAAATATTTAAAGTAAAGTTCTTTTCCTAGTCGGAGACTCTCTAGAAGGTAAAGTTGTCATTCCTCTTTGTGGAGATTTTGAGCCTAGTCCTGGACTTCTTCCTTCTTTTTTAGATGCCATATCAATTACAGTCCCAAAAATGGCTGATTTCTTTTCTCCCATTGAATTCAGCTTCTTAAGCTCTGCTTGGTCATTTAGTTTTTCTTTTTCTATTGTATTATACCCATCAGTAAATTCTTCAATTCCAAGCTTTTTACCTTCAAAATACACAAATAGTCCTTCACCTTCTTTCTTTATTTCCACATTTTTAGTACCAAAAACATATTTTTCTTTATCACTCCTGACGAAATTTACATCCATAGTGTTTTCTCTTGAATTTAAATATTTTCCAAGGGCAACATCTACAAGATCTCCCTGCTTAGCAATGTATGCAGGCTTTGATCTTTTAATGTCATCAATCATTTTTTGCATCGAACCTTTCTGGTACTCTTTTTCTTCCAACATGTCTTCTAGCCTCCTATAAAGTCTATTAGTAAGCAAACCTGCCTGCGCCTGCATAAACACCAAATCACTGAAATAAGACAGCTCCTTCAATAATTCTTCTTGAGTTTTTACCTCCGCGTCAAACTGCAGCTTAAAGTCCCTGTATTGGTCATAAATGCCTTCATCATTTTTCAATAAAGTTTCTATGTCCTCAAGGTGCTTTCTGAATTCCTCTAAATTTCCTAAATAATCAGCAATTTGCTGCTGTTTTGATTGAAGTTCTTGCTCCAAGGCTGGCTGAGAGTTTTGATAATCTCTTATATCAATTTCAATCTTTCTGGAGTGATTCATAGATTCATTGATGTTTATTTCTTTCAGGGCATTCAGGTCTTGGTAAGCTTTTTCAAGTTCAGCTGAAATTTGGGCAAAAGAGTTGTTTTGAGCATTCAAGGTGGAATTTCTGGATTTTTGGTCTTCTTGGGATATCAATTCAGCTTGAGCAATCTCTATTTGGGCTTGGAGCTGTAAGTTTTCAATATTTGCATGGTCCAGTAATGAGGTTTGAGAATTTAGCTGTGACAGCATTGCCACTCTTTCTTCTTCTATTTTTATCAAATCATTAGCTAAATGTGGATCTGCATATCCAGTGAGTATCGCCTGATAGCTGCTTATCATGGTTTCTCTTTCGCCATCATCCTTTTCTATTTGTTTTTTGAGCTTTGCTATTCTTTTTATTTCTTTATCCACATTTTCTCCATCAATTTTATTCTTCTCATTTTCACTCTTAAAATGCTCTGCTTGCTCTTTCACTCTTCCTATTTCTTCTTCTAATGTTTTTATTTGAGAATCCACACTTGCAATGGCTTCTTCCAGCTTCAAATTTTCTCCTGCGACTTGGGTGATAACTCCATCAATAAAAACTTGTTCTTGCCCTAGCTGTTCTCTAGTTTCTGTCATGGATTGTGCCAGCTCTTCCATGGGATTATCGAAATTTACCACAACTTCTTGGATTGCTTCATATTCTTCCACTTGGGCTTTCATGACTCGAATTTTTTGGCATAGACCGATAGCGATATTTCTTAATAAATGAGGCTCTGAGCTGGAGAGTTGCTCAATATTCAGCTCAAATCTGCTTGGGAGCTCTAAATAAGGCTCAGCCATGTCAAGATTATTTTCGTCATCTTGGCGCTTTCTAAGAGGAGACTTGCCTGGAGACCTCCCTGGAGATCTTGCAGGGGAGCGAATTCCATCCTCTATAAGTTGCTCGTATTCTGCACCCAAGCGAGTTCTAACTCTTACGACGATATCATGAATGTCTTTTTCAGCATCTTCAACGGAATTAAGCTTCTTTAAATAATTGCATTTTCCGCGAATTTTTTGTGGAGATACTGCTATGTTCTTTGGGCGGGCTTTATTAGGAGAAATACTTCTGCGGGAATTTCCAAGAACTCCGACAAGTTTTACTTTGACACCTTTAGGACCTTCTAAGCCAACGCCTTTTTCTGGCTCGAATTTTACCCATTTTTCGAAGTTCCCAGTGATGGTTTTGTCACAGAGTCTTCCTAGTTGGACAGAGCTTGTTGCTAAAAGAGCTTCATCACGAAGCTCGAGATTCATGACCCCATCTGGAGAAAATGCTGGAATTGTTATATAAGAAATTGACTGGAAGGAGAGTTGATGAGTGTTATTGCCTACAGTTACGACCAACCCTAATGTTGAAGGGTCTATAGGTCTTGGAAGTTGTAATTCTGTGAATTGAATTTCTAGCTTGAATAGTTTTGAATCAGCCATTTAACGATTATAACAAATTCCGTTATTCATTAAAGAAAATCTAATAAGACAATTTATCCTCCTCTTTGATTTTTCAAATTCAAAAATTTTTTATTTAAATACGCTTTATAAATAACTATTCGACACACGCTTATTATTTAAAAAGAAAAATGTTATTCATAAACTTTTATTTCCAGCATATTAGCAATTTTATTTCTTTGTACTTGAATACGGAAGGCATTGAAAAAGTATTATTAAAAAATATTTATTCCAGCACAATGGTTGCAAAATTTATGATTTTGATATTAGAAAATAAACTAAATTATGCATCAATTATTAGTGGAATTATAAAATGGCTGGCTTCAAAGTTTTACTATTTCTTAGCATCCTAGCTTTCTCATTTGCAGAATCAGATTTCCCAGTTCTTGGTGGAGTCGATTTATGTCCTCCATGTGTACAATTTGGCAAAGACGAGCTTCAAGGTCTTTACAGTTATATAACCAACAATGCAATCCCAAACACATGTGATGACATTTGCAAAATTCTCACTTTTCCCCTTCCAAAAGAATTATGCGGTTATTTCTGTAACGCAGTAGGCGTAAAAGTTTTTACTGATGATATTAAAAAGGCCTACACTGACCCAATTTACTTTTGTGAGCTCATTGATCAATGCCCAGGAAACAAAGGAGGAGCTGCAAACATTACTAATACTTATGTGACGCCATCTACAGCACCTCAGTTTTCTACTTTTAATATACAGATCCTTTTCCAAGTCACCAAAGAAACTGGAACAGGCGAAATAGCATTGACTTTAAAAACCCCTAATAAAAGCATCCTTACTCAAAGCTACCTAAATGAAGGCTTTGCAACTGGAGCCTTTTCAGCTAAATTCCAAGTCGTTACTGATGGAGGCTATCCAGTAGGAAACTACACTGGCCAAGTAGCTGTCTGCTCTGGAACCTGTGGATCAAATTCCCCTATCAGTGCAGTCCTTGCTACAACTAACGTTAAATTTACAGTGACTCTTCAGCCTTAAATAATATTTGGCTTTTCTTACCCTTAATGGATTTCTTCTCTCACTTTATGTGGATAAAATATGGTTGGCACTAAGGTTTTGTTTCTTTTTAGTATTCTTTCTGTTTCTTTTGCTGAGATCAAACTTGTATCTATAGATGCTGTTGATATGTGCTCTCCCTGTGTAACTTTCGCTGACTCCTCATTGCAGCAGCTTTATAATTATGTAATGGATAACACTATTCCTGGATCATGCAATCAACTTTGTGGGATTTTTGGACAAAATTTAACAGCTCAAGTATGCGATTATTTATGTAATGCTGTAGGAATTTCTGCATTTGTAAAAATTGTGAAGGATTGCCAATTAGACCCAATTTATTTTTGCGAATTGCTTGATGTCTGCCCAGTTGTGGCAGGAGGATCTGCAAATATTACCAACACTTATGTTACTCCTTCTTCTGCTACACAATATTCAACATTTAATGTTCAAGTGATTTTCCAGATTTTGAAAGAAACTGGAACAGGGCAAGTGGCTTTGATACTGACAGCACCTAATAAAAATGTTTCGAAGCAAAGTTATTTAAATGAAGGATTTAAACCTGGAGCATATTCAGCTAAGTTTCAGGTTGTAACTGATGGAATGTATCCTGCAGGGGTTTACAATGGAGTTTTAGAGGTATGCACAGGGACTTGTGGAGCAACTTTACCGAACTCAGCTATATTATCGACAGGCAATATTAAATTTACAGTCACACCCAAACCTTAAATTAGAAATAAATTACGAATCCTAAGAATTCTTAAAAATGGATGTGTATTTCACTAAAGGATCGCCAAAAGTCCATGACTACAATCCAATCACCCATTCTCCCTTTTACAGCACCCCCGAGCCTTCACTAGCTTCTTCCCGAGGGCCGACTTATTCCAAGCCTTTTACAAATGGAAATATCTTTGATATTAAAAGCCATAAAGATCCGATAACTGGAAGAATGTACAGATACAATGATGATAGGAAAACCTTATCGAAAACAGGAAGCCTTAGAGTTAATCGATCCTTTGATGTAGAGAAGGCTGCAGTTTTATTAAACCCTCCAAGACTATATAAAGCAAAGCCAAAAGCGTTATCTCCAAGCCCTATTTCAGGAATCTCCAGCGGTTTTGAAAGAAGTTTAAGTCCAGTAAGAGAAGAGCTCCCCAGCAGCCAAGAGCCCAAATTCGACTTTTTGAGAAAATCCAATGAGTATGGGAGCATTGCTGGGTCGCTCAGAAAACCTGTCCAAGTTGCTTATGTCAATCCTTATTTATTAAAGGCAACTGGAACGATAGGAATCCAAGGAAGTTCAAGTCAGGAATTTAAACAGGCTGCAAATGCATTCTTTTCCTAATTCTGAACATTTATGAGGTAAATATTATTTTAAATATAATCAAAAGCTTCAAGTTTATAATGCTACTATAAGCCAAAAGCTGTTGAAAAACTATTAATTTGGTATATAAAATAATTAATTTGTTTAATTTTTGTTTGATAATTGTATTAATTAAATATTGAAAATTGAGCGGGAAATGTGCGACTTAAACGCAATCATACTTTCGATTTTAAGCAATGATCAAGCTATTAGGCAGCAAGGGGAAAATTCATTAAGGCACGCTTTTCAAGAAAATGCTGAGAGTACTTGCTATAGCCTGCTTGCTTCTATAGCATCATCTAATGAAGATGTTTCAGGATTGGCTGCAATACTTTTGAAGAAAAAGCTTGCAGATGAAGGTATTTTACAAAAATCTTCTAGACAATTCCATATTCAACTAAAAGAATCATTGATTTCCTTGATTTCTCCTGAAAAATCCTTTTTATTCCTCAAGAGACTTGCTGATGTGCTGGTTAATTTTTCAATCCATGGCGGATGGGTAAATGAGCTCATGAGCTTTATTGGTCAATGGAGTACACATCCTTCTTCAAATATGAAACAGTTTGCTATGTACTTATTTGAGTTGGCTACTGAATATGAGCTAACCTTAAATATTTTAAAAGAAAATGCAAACTCTGTGATGGGTATTCTATGGAATGCTTTGCAAGACCCAAATAATATCATAAAGATCGCTGCGGTCAAAACAATGCTGGTTTTTATGATTTCTCTCAATGATGCATCTGCTATATTGACCTATGGGCAAGTTTTTGATTGAACTATAAATATTATCAGCCAAGCTGTAGAAGATCCAAATTTAAACAGCGAGCATTTAGTAAGCGCTCTTAGAGTAGCCGCTGAAATAACCGATACATATAACAACTGCTGGGAAAATCTTAATGACAAGCTGGCCCTACTAATGTCATCTGTCTCGAAGTCGCAAAAGTTTGGCTTTGACTGCAGATCGGGTGCTGTTGAAGTACTGACAACCCTTATAAAGAAAGCACCTGAAATTCTTAAAAATAGCACATTTTTTAAGCAAGAAACGTTAGCACTTGGATTCAGTCTTTTAACAGAAATTGACTTTCCATTTGATATAGAAGGGTGGAATCAAACAGACTCTGCAGTAAACCAAAACGAGCCATTCATCTTAGGAAAAGAAATCCTAACAGAATTATCAACAAATCTCAGTAATGATATTTTTGATGATGCAATGAAGCTTGTATCAGCTCATTTGCAAGCTCAGCATTGGGCAAATCAGCATAGCGGAATCCTTGCAATAGGAATTATTGCTGAAGGATGTCATAATGCTATTAATGCGATTCTCCCTCAGCTGATGAATTCTATTATTAACTTTACTGTTTCTGAATTACCCAGACTTAAATGGGCAGCACTTACCACAATAAGCAAACTTTGTGTTGAATTTGAGCCAGATTTTCAAAGAGCTTACCAATCACAAATAATTCCAGCAATTCTCAGCTGCCTTTCTCAAGGGAATTTGGCAAAGATCAAATGTCAAGCTGCAATTTGCATTTCTGACTATGCAAAAGGGCTGTTATCTGATAACGCAAACCCAAAAGCAGAGCTAATTCCATATCTCCCTAGCATAATTCAAGCATTTCTGTCAATTTTTTCAGATTCTACAACAACTCCTTATTTACAGATTGAGATTTTCAAAGCTTTGTCTATATTAGCAGAAGTTGCTGATACTGATTTTGCGCCATATTATATCCAAATAATTTTTGGCGTGAGAAATATTATTTTAACTCCTGCAAACAGCATGGCTGAAAAAGAAGTAAAGATTTATGCAATTAAATGCGCAGGAGCTATAATAGAAAGTGTCACAGGATCTCCTGAAAATTTCAAAGAAAGTGTGGATTCTTTATTATCTGACTTTTTAAATATAAAGAATATGCTGGATGAAGCTGACCCAATCTATCAAGCTATTGACGAAACTTTGCCACAATTTGCATTGCATTTAAAGGAAAATTTCTCTGCTTATCTGCCAATTTTAATTCCAAAAATTTTTGAAAATGCTGACCAAACCGTAGACATCCGATTAACTGACGTAGAAAGTGCTGACTCTTTAAATGTCAATAAAGATATGGGAACTATTCAATTTGAATTAAAAGGAATTAGAAAACAGCTAGCTATTAGTACAACTTCACTTGAAAGCAAAATTCGGGCTTGTAAAACTTTGTGTGGCTTGGCTGAAGCTCTAGGGCCTCTATTTTCTCAATATGTGAGACAGGCTGTTATTATTGCAACTAAATTAGTTTCATATAGGTTTAATTCAGACATAAGAAAATTCGCATTGAAAACAATATGCAGCTTGCCTAAATGCTGTGACAATGCTCAACAGAGAGAATCATTATTAATTCAAATAACCCCTACAATTCTTGAATCCTTATCTATGCTGAAATCTCATGCTCCTATTGAAATCCATCGACAGCTAAAATCCCTTTTAGGTTGCATGGAATCAGTTGAAAGTGTAGCTGTTATTAGCTTAGGCCAAGCTTATCAGCTGAGTGCTCTCCTTGCAGAATGCCTAAGAGACCTTTTCCAACGGAAAATTGAGAGATCACAAGAAGTGTTGGCCACTTTTAGTGAAAAAAACTTATCAGAGCTGAGTGATGATGAAAATATTGATGACGAAATCTTGAAAAAAATAATGGAAATTGTCGGGAAAATGATGAAATCATTCAAAAGTCAGTATCAACCTATATTTTCTGAGTTCTTTAAAAATACTTTTGGAGAAATTTTGTATAAACAAAATGCAAGTGAGAATGAAATTTTAAGCTCCATATGTATTTTCTGTGACTATATAGAAGCTACAGGAGATTTAATGATAAATAATGGGGTATCGCCACTATTAGATCAATTTATACAGAACTCATATCATAGTAATCCTGATATCAGACAAAGCTCAGTGTCTGGAATTGGTATTGTTGCTGAATTAAGAGATCCAGTTTTCTTTTCAGCTTATTTAGAAAAGACTATCCAAGCAGTAAACTATATTTTAAGCTTTCCAGACTCTAAAAGCGAAGCTTTAATAACTTCAACTGAAAGTGCAGCTGGAACTCTTGGAAAAATTGCATTATATTATAGATCTGATCTTATTGGAAACTGGCTAAATATGCTGCCTTTCAAATCAGATCCTGAAGAAGCTAGAGCCAGCCATGATCTTTTGCTTCGGAATCTTGGGAATTTGAAAGATTTTGAGATAAAAATCAGAGAAATCGTGGGAGAAATTAAAAAATTGCCAAATGACTACTTGACTGATGAAGGAAGAAGAGTTATATTGCAGAGTTATTTATAATTAATAAGGTGAAATTCAAATAAAATTAATAGATTTAAAATATTATTTTCAATATCCAAATTTACATAAAATGAGCAATTTAATAGATACCTTATGTGAAAAATTAGGAATCCAAGTCAGTTTGGAAGACCCGAATTACTTGATTGGCAGAGAATCGTTTAAAAAGCGAATTTCTATAATTGAGCAAACTATTGAGAATCTTGATTCATTATACTCAAAATTATCATATAAAAGCCCAGAGCCTCCCAAATGGAAATCTAATTTTTTACCTCCAAGCTTTCCTAAAGAAGACTTTTGCTTGGATCCAAATGATCCAACCAGTTTTTTGTCCACCTCAACTGAAACCAAAATTATTGAGGGTATAATTATAAAGACAGTTAAAGTTCCAATTCTAAATAAGCGGCAAAAACAGGATTCAATGTCAGATGAGTCAGAAGAATCAGATAGATCAAGCTCAAGCTTTGAATTTGAAGAAGGGGAAGAAGATAATAATAGCTACGTTTCTCCACAAGATTTCGAAGAGTTAGCAAGAGTTTTGAAATTTAATGACTATTAAGAGAAAAATAATAATCAATTAGAAATGGCGACTAAAAGGTATCAGCAAAAAATCATCGTGCTAGGTGACTCAGGAGTCGGAAAAACTTCTTTGTTGAATCGTTATGTGCGCCAAGAATTTTCTCAAAATTATCGAGCTACTATTGGAGCAGACTTTTTATCGAAAGAAATTACAGTAGATGACAGACACATATCTCTTCAATTATGGGACACAGCCGGCCAAGAACGTTTTCAATCTCTTGGCATGGCATTTTACCGAGGTGCTGACTGCTGTCTCTTGGTTTACGATATAACAAATCTGAAATCTTTCCAAAGTCTTGCGAATTGGAGAGATGAATTTTTGAAACAATCTTCTCCTAATGATCCTGCAACGTTTCCTTTCATTATTTTAGGGAATAAAAGTGATTTGATCAATGAAAGAGTAGTTTCTGAAGCAATGGCACAACAGTGGGCAAAAGAAAATGACTTAATATTAATTGAAGTCTCTGCAAAAGAAGGAAAAAGTGTAGAAGAAGCTTTTCAAGAAGGCGCAAGAAGAGCTATGAAGAGAGAACAGCAGTCTCAGCCAATTTTAAAGCCTGCAATCAACTTAAAGAAAAATACCCAAACTGCAGGGAAAAAGAAATCATGCTGTAAGTAATTTAACAAATTAATTATTTTGATATGATTGTTTAAGTTGGATAATTTTTGATTTAGGTTTTGAAGGTGAAAAATGAACAGATCGTTTCAATTTTACTTGTCTAGGTAAGCTTGAAGATAAATGCAGCTCTCTCTGCTTGACTGATATATGGCTTCTTTTCATTATTCCAGCTAACAGTTGAGGCTGTGTTTTAGTCATATCTAGTTTTCTATTATCAAAAGTAGCTGTAAATCTTGTGTTTAAAAGTGGCGATAAGCTTTTGATTCTCTCAGTTTTTGGAGATTCCCTCAATAGCAATTTTAATTTTTCTGAGATTATAGGTGCTGGCTTATAAATTTTCTTCAAATCTTTATCAGTTATAGACTCATTTCTATATATAATTTCGTTGTCCGTGTTTCTTCTATTTGAAAATCTTTTTCTTTTTACTTCCAAAAATGTACTGTGTCGTTGTGATGTCCTCATTTTTGCTTCTAATTCTCCTACATTATCGGAAAATTCATTCAAAGCATTGCTATCAGAGTCTTTATCTATTGTAATGGATCTTGATAATAATGGATGATCTGGAAGTTTTTGACCCTTTATAACAGAATATATTTGTCAAGGCAATAAAGGCGGCTTTGTGTGGAAAATATTTACAGTAAATGGTTTTTCCATTATTTAACGATTATAATGCAACAAATCACATTTTAAGATTTGAATTTCAAAATGATTTCTAAAACTTATTGGAATATCGGGAAATAAGATTTACTTATTATTGGAAAGTTTCTCAAACATAGTTTTTACCATCTTTTTAGTGTCGAATTTCAACCTATGTCCCCAATCTCTTTCAGCGACGCTACCGTCAGTTCCATCAGGCCAGCTTTTGACAATTGGATCTCTGTAATCTGGCTTGTATTCAACTTCTCCAGGTATCCATCTTAATACTTCATTGACATAATCGCCAACACTGACGCCACAAGATGCCATTGTATAGCTTCTTGCTGTCAGTCTGCTATTTGGAGCTTGCATAAATTGACTTACAGCATCAATTAAGTCGTCCAGATAAATCAACGGCATTTTGGTATCAGGAGAAACAGGAATTACTGTTTTTCCAGTTTTCAAGAGATCGTAAAACATAGTCACGGTAAATGCAGCTGAACCGCCACCAGGCGCGCCTTCAGAGGTAACTATTGGGATGCGCAAGCTGCGGAAATCAACTCCGTGTTTCAGGTTATAATATTCTCCTATGAGTTCTAAATGAACTTTGGTGATTCCATAAATTGTGGAAGGTCTTTGGATTTCAAGGTTTCCTGGGATTTTTGGAGTTGAAGAGCCAAAAGAGGCAATAGAAGAGGCAGCGAAAAATTGAGCGTTGTGGATCCTGGCTTGTTCTAATATATGATGAAGCCCTTGGATATTTAATTTCAAAGCAAGCTTAGGGTTTAATTCACTAGGGGCACTAAGAGTAGAAGCTAAATGGTAAATGATTGTAGGCTTATAACCAGCAAACAATTCTTCTACGCGGTTGTTGTCTAATACATCGAGTTGTTGGAAACGGGTATTTTTATCCCAGCCAGATGATGGCTCTTTTAAATCAGTAGCCAAGACGTTTTCAATTCCATGAGTTTGCTGAGCTCTGGTTAGAAGTTTGGAACCTATTTGGCCTGCTGCACCAGTGAAAATTACCCTAGCTGTAGAGAATTTTCTCATAGCTGCGTTCATTACCATGATTATTAAATATAAAGTTAACATCTTCCACTATGAGTATTATTTTTTATTTAATTTATCTCCAACAAATAATCTTTTTTAAATCATTAAAATTTTGCGTTTATTAAGTGTTTATAACATTTTCTAAGCTTTTATCATCACTTAACTTTCATAATCAAGAGAATTCAAAGAAATTAAATTTAAAAAAGTATAATGTGTATATCCTTTATTATTTTTAGTTATGAAATTTTCCTGAGCTTTGGATAGATTTCTTAATATTTACTTACAAATTTTACTCGAGAAAAAAATCGATAAATGGCTTTTTTTATACCTCTAGTGCTTGGCGCACTAATCATAGTCGAGGGATGCTGAGATAATTGTGCTTTAAACACAAATGATTGTATAAATTGCTTAGCCGAGCAAAACACTCTCAGTCCATATAGCAACCCGGGCAATCTTTGCGACTTATGAAATAGCTCAAACTGCTCCACAGATTACAATTTCGCATCTACGACCCAAGAAAGCTTAATTATAAATGACAAACTAAGTGAAAAAAGGTTAAAGTTAAGTTTTTCTACTTCAAACATCATTCAAATTGAATTTTGGGAATCCTCTGAGCAATTAACCTTAAAAACAAAAATAGAACGCACAATTTATCTTAATCAACGCAATTACATAAAAATGGGAGTGCAAATAAGTTCTGACGATACTGAATCCAAAGCTTTAATTTGGATCATTGGAATATTAACTGATAACCATTTTCAAGGCTTTATTGACATTAAAAATTTTCTTGTATTTACATCAAAAATAAGTATTGACTGCATAGAAATTCCAAAACCTGAAAATTGTGAGCAATGCAATGATTCATGCCCTTCTTGAATGATTTCAGATAATTGCCAAGGGCCAACTAAAAGATTTTTAGCCTCATGCACCTATCCCTGCGCCACTTGCTGAAATTTAGGCACTGCTAGTTGTATTACTTGCGCAGATATATATGCATATTTCGCTGGATATTGTTATATAAATTGTCCAGCTGGAACAACGCCTACAATAAATAATTACGGCTCAAGAATCTGTATAGAAGAGTCCATTTATAATGATAAATTTGAATTTTATCAAACTGGATGAAATGGAATTACTAATGTAAAAGGAAGCATATCTAATGGCTTATGACCGGACTATTTCAGCGAAAGAGGGTGATACTTTGATGGAACTAGTTATGTGCAAAGTAGCTCATCTTACAGTTTATTCTTCACTATTTCATTTTTTGTCTTAATTGAAGATTCTCATGATGGCTCTTATTCTGATACTATTAATTACATTTTTAGCACTTCAACTCCTTCGTCTTTTGAGTGAGGAGTTTATGCTCAGTGGTTTGAATCTGGCAATTATTACTTAAAAGTTCAAGAAAATTATTCCCCAACTTTTTGGACAAGTAATAATACATCCCAAGATAACCAGCATTGGACATATTATATACTTTGTTATCAGCAACAGTCTGACTATACAGGTATGACCATAATATATAAAGATAATATCATTGTGGGCTCAGTTTTGGTGTCAGATGCTGGGAGCTTTCATAAAAACTTCAATAATAACAAGTACATTGGAGCCAATCCAGATCTTGGATATAATGGATTCAAAGGTTTTATTTATCATTTTCATTCTTATCACCATGGAAATTATAAAGGCATTAGTGCTATCGAAACATCTTTAGCATGCTCTAAAGGATATTCAACTCTTCAATGTAGTATATGTCCACATTGGACAATGAAATGCATTGACAACTGTCCGGATGATACCCTTTATGATCCATCAATTAATCAATGCATAAAATGATCTTGTGATACTTGCGGCGGTGGTTATGGATGGGCTTGTCTAAATGGAGCCTCTTATGAAGATCAATGCTTTTCATGCATGACTTCTGATAATTCGCTTAATTGCTATATGTGCACAGGATATGACGCTTGCTGATTTTGCTATAGTGATACTGATGTATTGAACTTTGGAAAATGTTTTCCTCAAATCGCAGATCTTTGCGATTCTTCTGATAGTACTTGCTCGCTGGACTGCCCTACAGGAACACAGAGCAATGGATGAAAATGCTCCTGGAATGGTGGATATTCGGAAACTGCACCTGTTTTTGCTTTAATTCTAAATAAAATTGAAGGAACTCCAGTGGATAAGGTGAGTAATATCCCAGTTCTTGCAGGGAATTCAGTTGATTTTTATCCTAACTATGATTCTAATGATCCAAAAGCTGCATATCTCAGAGGATACTATTTTGATGGAAACGCTTATATGCAGCTTCCTCCTTATAATGGAAATCCATTAACTTCTACAAATAAGCTGCAGTTTGCCCAACAATTTACATTTTCTATATGAATATGAAGTCCAGGTATCAATACGAAAAATGCTCAATATATTTTTGCTAAGATTGATTCCGCTTTCAAAACTGTTTTTTCACTTTCCTTTACAAATAACAACAAGTTAATGATACGCTATAAGACTAAGCTCAATAGATCACAAGCTTATCAGCTAAATGCAACATGTGACACTCCGATTTCTCCATCTTATTGGTATCACCTTGGAGTTGCTCTTCATATGGATGATTATATCACAAACCCAGTATTTTATGTTAACGGAGTGCCAGCACTCAGGAATGACAATGTTCCTACCTCAAACTCTCGAGACTGGGCAACAGGCATATTTGTAGATGCAAATAGCTATTATATGACAATTGGAACTTATAAAAAAACAGCCAGTTCATTTGCTAGCTCTTCTGAATGACTCCAAGCGTACATCTGGAGTATAAAAGTATGGAATATTGCTACTGACCCTACCTATGATGAAGTAGGAATGCTATGCCAAGGCCTTTGCTCTCAATTAAGTTCAATTACAACTATGGTATGTCCAACTGATTGGAATAATTATCCTGGGAAATGCTTATTCACATCAGATATAAGTACCACTATTGCTTATGTGGGAGGTCGTCAAACTGCTGTTAATTGTGACTCAAACTGCGCTACTAAAGGATGCAGAACTAGCACAGACAAAACTTGCAGTCTTTGTGGGAGCCAGCTTTGCTCTGCATGCAATGATTATATAGATTCAGGTGATGCTTGCCAAACTTGTATTAGTGGAGGTGTAAGAGACTCTAGTAATATGTGCTCCTGCCAAAGTCCTATGATATTTAATTCTGATCAGGCCAAATGTCAACTGCCAGAATCGTCAAATTCTTGCTATTATTGTTCTATTGCATTGTCTGAGTCTCGCCCTAGTTGTGAAATGCGTACTTGCATAAATGCTGAAAGTGATTTATCAAGTACTTCAAATAAAATTCTTCTATGTCCAATTGGATATCAACTTTCTGGAGCAAATTGTATCGCTATACTTAAAGATCAGCTTGTTATTCACTATGTTTTTAATACAGCAGCATGACTTATACCTGACTTAATCAGTGGATATAAAGTGCATGTTAACGGTCCACGTCCTGTTTACCAATCTGGGCTTTACTTTAGTGGTAATGTCAATCTTGCTTTACCACCAAATGGAGACGATCAAAGAAATGTGATTCTTGGCAGCACTTATAGTATCTTTATATGGGCAAGGCCTACAGCAGCTAAAACTTCCTACCTTATGGCTTATGAGGCTGGATCCAACTCTTTTATGCTTTTTGGCTTTACTTCCACCTTACTTCCAGTCTCAGTCCATCAATTCTATTCGAACTGTGACATAACTTCTTATTCGAGCAAAAAATCTATGTTTTCCGGTCCAAGCCCATCTGTTAATACATGGATCTATTACGAAATACTTGTAGAAAGACATACTAGTAGAAATATCACAGTTTCTCTTTCTTACAATCTTTTGCCTGCGACTACATATACTTACAATGATGTTACCCTGAAGTACTCAATTTATAATATTTTCAATATAGGTATGAGTAGCTCAAAAGGTGTTTATTTTCAAGGATTTATATATGAAATTGAAATTTATAATTTCAAGGCTGACTCTATTTTGCCCCAAACTCTGAGCACATCGTGCGGATGCAGCACTTGTGCTAATTTGCCTAATTCTTCAAGCGACTGCTTAACTGACTGCTATTATCAGGGTACAAACTTTCCAGGAACTCAATGTAAAATATGTGGGGAAGGAGTAGTAATGCCAATGCTAAATGGATGCATATGCACTGGCCGCTCTCATTATGATTTAGCAAGCAATTCTTGTTTATGCAATAATAATTTGGTGTATGATAATGCAGCTGGAGTTTGTTCATGTCCTCTTAATTCGGAAATGGACAGTTTTGCTTCTTGCACTTGCGCTACAAATTCAGTGTTAAATGTTGCTACAAATCAATGTGACTGTGCTATAAATTCAAGCTACGATTCAGCGACCAAGTCATGCAAATGTATCGACCATTCCACATATGACGCAACAAATAATATCTGTAATTGCAATCCCACATTTCATCTGGCTGGTGGCCAATGTAGCTGCATTGATAAATCAAGCTTTGACTCATCAACTGGCTCATGCAAATGCCAAAATCAGTCTACTTATAATGCTGCCACAAATACCTGCGACTGCTTGATCCAGAACTCAGTCTTTGACTCAGCAACCAACTCATGCAAATGCATAGACCATTCAACATACGAGGCAACCAATAATGTTTGCAACTGTAATCCTACGTTTGATCTCATTGCTGGTCAATGCAGCTGCAGACCTACATTTCATCTCGTGGATGATCAATGCATCTGCATTGATAATTCAAGCTTTGACCAATCATCAAACTCATGCAAATGCATAAGTCATTCTTTATATAATATTACTGCAAGCACGTGTGACTGTGCCATAAATTCGAGCTTTGATCCAGCAACCAACTCATGCAAATGTATAGACCATTCAACGTATGACGCAGTAAATAATATTTGCAATTGCAATCCTACATTTCATCTTGTTAATGGTCAATGCATCTGCATCGACCATTCGAGTTTTGATCAATCGACTGGCTCATGTAAATGCGCTAGTCAATCTATTTATAAATCTGGTGTAAATACCTGTGACTGTGCAATGCATTCAAACTTCGACTCAACTACTAACACATGCAAATGCATAGACCATTCAACATATGACGTAGTCAATAATATTTGCAATTGTAATCCTATGTTTCATCTTTTAAATAGCCAATGCATCTGTATTGATCAATCGAGTTTTGACCAATCATCCAGTTCATGCAAATGCATAAGTCAGTCTCTTTATAATTCTGCCATGAATACCTGCGACTGTGCAATACAGTCAAGCTTTGACTTAGCAACCAATTCATGCAAATGCATTGAAAATTCTGCCTACAATTCAAATACCAACACCTGTGACTGTCCAGTTTATTCAAATTTCGATCAATTAAGCAATTCCTGCAAATGTGTAGATTTATCAGCATATAAATCATCCACAAATTCATGTGATTGCATAGAAAATTCTTCCTTCAACGAATTATTGGATGTATGTGAGTGTGCAAGCCAATCTATTTATAATGCAGCGACAAAAACATGCGACTGCGCTGCAAACTCAAGCTTTGATCATACAACAAACTCTTGCAAATGCATAGACCATTCGACTTATGATGCAGATAGTAATTCATGCATTTGCGATGATACATTTTCACTCACTAATGGGATTTGTGTAGCTTTGAGCTGCACTTATCATCTGCAAAACAGTGACGTAACTGCTTATTTTTCAGTCGATTATACATCACTAGTTTTCGATGTGAAATATCCAGTTTTATCTGTTATGCCATCTACTTGTGCTGGGCTGTTTGAAGAGAGTTCTTTGGCCAAGTTTGGTATCTCTCCAAACTGCACTTGGAGATCTGATTGGAAAAGTTTGACCGTGGTGTTGGGTGATGGAGCAACTGTGCTAGATGAAGATGTGGATTTTATATCAGGATCTCTATTTTCAATTGAAATTAATTGTACATATCATGAAGCTGTAGTTGTCACTTCTAAAATCTCTTACAAATATCCAAAGCCTTCAGTTTCGCCACAAGTTGCTCTTATTGTGCCTATTCAAATTTTATATGGTTGTGATGATTTAGATATTGACACCAGTCTGCCCAGTGGAGGATATAATAGACCTTTAAGCTATTCTTGGGAATTTAGCTCAAATCCAGTAGTTCCAGCATTAAGTCCAAGTGCGAGCTATTCGTCCTCTACTACAAAAATTAGCATATTAAAGACTCGTCTTGGTGTAACTAAAGCTACTATAACTCTTACCATTACAAACTGGCTTGGAAACTCTTTCACGATAAGTAAAACTGTAAACATTCTCGATGGAACAGAATTAACGATTACTACGGATAGTGATGTTCAGTTGCAGCTGAAGACTTCTCAAAGCAACTCTATCTCGATAAGTGCTTCAAGCAAATGTTCAGGCTCGCATTCCTATGAATTTTCATGGAGTTTAATAAATAAATCAGGAGCTTATGCATATGTAAATGAAACTCTTCTTTGAAACTCTCAAGAATACAAAAATATTCTATATTGCCCGGCAGGCCTCTTTAAGCCCGGAGTCTATACATTTAAAGCAAGTGCTATTGATACCTTAAATCCTTTGCTGTCTGGAAATATTCAATTTGGCATAAGTTATTCGCCATCTGACTTAAATCTTGATTTTTCTGAAAGCAAAGTGACAATTATATATCTTGAAGATCTAAAGATAAGTGTAAGCATTATTGATCCTGATAATTTAAAAGAAACAGTGGGCTATTTTTGGAGTTGCAAAAAAGGAGGCTCTGATTGCTCAAATATCATACTAAATCAAACTGATATAGCACTTAATGTCAGTGGAAAAAATTTAGCATTGGATGAGTCTTATATATTTAGTGTCACAGTGACGAAGGATTCAAGATCAGCAACTGCTTCAGTTCAAGTAGATGTATTAGGAAGAACAGGGCCACCTATGAACCATTCTCCAATACCAAAGCATGTGAATAGCGGAGAAGACTTTGTTCTGTGAGTGTATCCTGATAATAACAATAATTATACTTACTCGTGGAATATAATTCAAGGAGAAAATTATACTTTGCTTGGCGAGCTTAATTCAAATTCAATCGGATTTAAAGCAAATTCTCTTGACTTTGCAGAGACTTATGTCCTTGAGCTTTCAATGTCTAATCAAACAGGCGGTAATTGAAAGTATTGGTATTCCCTGAATACTGGCAGCTCGCCCATTGGAGGTTCCTTTTCAGTTTCTCCAAGTTCTGGTATTGAATACTCTACTGTTTTCTATTTATCTGCGCCTGACTGACACCATCCATCTGGAGAGCAACTAACTTATCAATTTGGCTATATTTCAGATAAAGACCAAATCCCATTAAGTATCAGAAGTAGTGCTTCTGATCTTTACACAACACTTCCTTATATTTCTCCAGGTTTACAATTATATGTAAAAGTTATCGGTGAAGACGAAGGTTTTACATTTCTGACTCGAAATGTGACAGTTTCACAAAACTCATCATTCTCTATAGCTGAGGCAATTACAGATCTTCAATCTAAATTAAATCAACAAAGCATTAATATCCCTTCATTAGTTGCTTCTATGAATTTAGTTACCAATAAAGTCATAAAAAATTCCAATGCAACTGCAGAAGAAGTAAAAACTGCTAGATCTTTATCGCTTATCGGAATAAACCAAATCATCGATATTGTTACTGATATCGATTATAGTCATTTACAAACAGTTACAAAAATATTAGATAAAACAACTTTAAATACAGATCAAAAGGTTGACGAAGATAGTAGCAAAGATGCTCTTGATATTGCAAATAAATTGTTAGAAAAAGTTAAAGCAAATAATATCACTTTAGGAACAGAGCTGAGGACTTTGTTTATGAATGTCATTGGGCAATGCTCGAATATAAATGAAACAACCTCTACTAGTGATCCATCATTATTATATCAAACCACTCAGAGCCTTCTCAATCTTTATAAAACAGCAAGCAGCTCAATGACGATAGGACAAACTTCTACCAGCGACTCTCAATATATGCATTCAGTTGTCCAATTATTGAATCCCAACTCAATTGCAGGCTATCAAAGCCCCAAAAACTCGAGTTACATTGGCAGCTTTTCAATTCCCAGCAATATAAGCATTAAAATGTCTGCTGACATTATTGGTATAATGTATGCCTTTATTATCTATGATGATCCTTATAATACCACTTCCTCATCAAGTTCAAGAGGAATTGACTTTTCAGCTATTGGAATAACCCAAGATGGCAATCAAACTCTTCAACTGGACTTTTCTCCAAATTACGCAAATATTACAATTCCTTTATATTCCCAAGTAAGCAGCAAAGATATTCAGTGCTCTTACTATACTGATGGATTATGGAGTACCAAAGGATGTAAACTTGCATCATTTGAGTATCCATCTGTGCTTTGCCAATGCAGTCACACTTCTCTATATTCAGCACTTAATGTAGTCAGCCATGCTGATTCTGAAGTAGTCGCTTCTTGGTATGGAGTTTTTTATTATTCTTTAAGTCTTTGGATTTTTTATATCATTATTTCTATTGTTTTTGCTTACCTCGACAGCAAAGAATGGAAATCGCTATTTTTGAGCACAACTATTTTAAGTGAAAGAAAAATCACACCTTTGCCAGCTGAATATAAAGCAAGAAAGGTCTATCCATCACTGCAGGTTTCAGAGAGTGGGGATAATTTGTTTGAAAGTCAAGAAGAATCGAAATTCGAAGATACTTCATTTAAAATAAGCGAAAATATAAGCTCAGTTGAAAAAATTGATAGTGAGCCAAATGATAAAAAAGAAGGAAAGTCTGCAGAGGACTCTGTTATATCGGTTGATCCTACAAAAATGAAAGAGCCTTCGTTAAAAATCCAAGCTTTGCGTAATCATTATTTTATATCAAGCTTTTTCTTTTATATTCCTTATTATAGAAGAACGGCAAGATTCTCATTGATGGTGTTTTCATTGAGTTTCCAAGTGCTATTATATGGAATTTTTACTGATTTTTTTGGATCTGGAGTTTCAGATGGTAAAGATTATGATCTGGATGATATTGGCCCTCAGGTTGTATTTGCATTTGCAATGCCTGTAGCTACCAATTTATTGGCTAGCCTGATAAGCTGAAAATTATTTGAAAACGAAATTAATGTTACTCCTGGGTTTATTGCAAAGAATGAGTCGAAAAAGAGCTTTGTTGGATACACCATTTGTATGATAATTATTTTTACAAATGTGTGGTCTAGCTATTTGATTGCTGATGATATGGATGGAAATTCTTCTAAGGTCTGAATAATTATGGTATTTATAGGATTTGGATTTGACTTCTTTGTGGTGCAAGGAGTTAAAGTAATGCTGAGTCTTATTATTTCCAAAAGAAGCATCACAAATAAATAAAACTTTTAAATCGTAAAGCAGAATTAACTGAAATAATAGTTTTTCTGTTTTATATCAAAATATATTTAATAAGATTGGCAAAAATTAAAATCAAATTATGAAACCGCGAAATAGCTTATATAAAAAGCTTATGGCATTTTAATGACATATTTTTGAACTGCGTAAATAATAATTTATTTTAATATGGAGATATTCTCTTTGATCCTCTGAGGATGGAAAATATTCAACAACTGAATAGGATAAGCTCATATAACTTATTCTTAAGTCATATCAATTTATCGAGAATTTTCTTTAACGCTATTATGATACACTTATTCATTTTCTAACTATCATCTTATTCTGAAATTTGTTAAAAATTAATTTCTTTCAGAAATAAAATTTCGACACAGTTCCAATATTTATATCTGCATTCATATTGGTCTGAATCTTTGAACTAATTGTCAAAGTACTCTTTTTTCTTTAACCAAAAGTTAATAATCTTTTTTTATTTGCTAAGAGCAAGAGTCAAGTGATGGAAGAAAAAAGAACATTGATAGAAAAGTCTGGTGAAAATAAGAAAAAAAGACATTTTGAATAACAAATCGATTTATGCTCCAGCCATTTAGAATAAATAAAGTAAAATAAAATTAAAATTATCTTGAGAGTAAACTTAAAAGAATCATTTTGTAACACAAAACGAGCTCAGATATTTCACTCTATATTCAAATAAATTATTATTTTGATGTATATATAAAACTCAAAAAATTTTTAAAGACTTCATGCAAAATTTCTTTTACAATTTCATAATAAAACGTTTGAAATAAAAGAAAAGCGTGGCCATAATCAATAAATAGATATGCTGGCCTTTCTAGTAGCTTATGTGCTAATTATCACTTATAAGCAAAACTGCTTATTAGAAGCTTGCTGACATGATTGCACCTACAGTACAAAAGCTTGTATAAATTGCTTAGCAGAGCAAAAAAATTCCCATCTATATAGCCAACGAGATGGCCTTTGCGAGCTATGAGAATATTCAAGCTGCTTCACAGAGTATTTCTCCGCATCATTAACCCAGAAAAACATAATTATAGCTGATAATTCAGGCGAAAAATCGATGAACCTCAGTTTTTCTGGCTCAAATACGCTTCAAATTGAGTTTTGGGAATTCTCTAAGCCATTTTTCTCACAAACTGAAATAAAATGCAGCATTTATTCTATCGAAGACAATTATTTTAAAATGGGAGTTCAATTAACTTCTGAGGATTTTGAATCAAATACTTTAATATGAATTATTGGACAATTAACAGAGAAGCAATTCAAAGGTTTCATTGATATTAATAAATTTTATAAGTTTTCATCAAGAATCAGTGTTGATTGTTTGGATATCCCAAAATCTGAAGATTGTGATCAATGCAGCAATTTATGCCCAGCTTGAATGCTTCCGAATCATTGTTCAGGGCACGTTGCACGATTTTTAGCATCATGCACATTTCCCTGCGCGACTTGCTGAAATTTAGGTACAGCTAGTTGCATCACTTGCGCAAATTCTTATTATTACTTTGCCGGGTATTGCTATACTGCTTGCCCTACAGGTACGATTGCGAAAGCAAATAAGTATAACTCAAATTTTTGCAAGGAAGATTCTATTTATATTGATAAGTTTGAATTTTATCAAACTGGATGAAATGGAATTACTAATGTAAAAGGAAGCATATCTAATGGCTTATGGCCAACCTGATTTAGCGAAAGAGGGTGATACTTTGATAGTACTGGCTATTTGCAAAGCACTTCATCTTACAGTTTATTCTTCACTATTTCATTTTTTGTCTTAATTGAAGATTCTCATGATGGCTCTTATTCTGATACTATTAATTACATTTTCAGCACTTCAACTTCTTCGTCTTTTGAATGAGGAGTTTATGCTCAGTGGTTTGACTCTGATAATTATTACTTCAAAGTTCAAGAAAACTATTCTCCAACTTTTTGGTCAAATAATAATATATCACAAGACAACCAGCATTGGGCATACTATATTCTTTGCTATCAGCAACAGTCTGACTATACAGGTATCACTCAAATATATAAAGATAATATCCTTATTGGCTCTATGCTAGTATCAGACGCTGGAAGCTTTCATAAAAATTTCAACAATAACAAATATATCGGGGCTAATCCAGATCTTGGCTTAAACGGTTTCAAAGGATTTATTTATCATTTTCATTCTTACCACCATGGCAATTATAAAGGGATTAGTGCTCTTGAAGCATCCTCAGCATGCTCTAAAGGTCATTCAACCCTTCAATGCAGTATATGCCCACATTGGACAATGACATGCATCAACAACTGTCCAGATGATTCCATTTATGATCCAACAAAGAATCAATGCATAAAATGATCTTGCACGGCTTGTGGTGATGGCGAAGAATGGGATTGTCCAAATGGAGTTTCTTATACAGATCGTTGCTTTCCATGCACTACTATTGAAAATAGTTGAACCCAATCAGTGCTTAATTGCAATATGTGCACAGGATATGACTCTTGTTTATCGTGCAATAGTGCTTCTGATGTATTGAGCCTTGGAAAATGTTTACCACAGATAACAGATCTTTGTGATTTTTCTGATAGTACTTGCTCACAAGACTGTCCTACAGGAACAGAGAGTGATGGGTTAACCTGCTCCTGAAAAATTGGATATTCGGAAACTGCACCTATTTTTGCTTTAATTCTGAACAAAATTGAGGGGACTCCAGTTGATAAAGTGAGTAACATCCCAGTTCTTGCAGGAAATTCAGCTGATTTCTACCCTAACTATGATTCTAATGATCCAAAAGCTGTATATCTCAGAGGATACTATTTTGATGGGAACGCTTATATGCAGCTCCCTCCTTATGACGGAAACCCGCTAACTTCTACAAATAAGCTGCAATTTGCTCAAGAATTTACATTTTCTATATGAATATGAAGTCCAGGTATCAATACGAAAAATACTCAATATATTTTTGCTAAGATTGATTCCGCTTTCAAAACTGTTTTTTCACTTTCCTTTACAAACAGCAACAAGTTAATGATACGCTATAAGACGAAGGCCAATAGAGCCCAAGCTTATCAGTTAAATGCTACATGTGACACTCCAATTTCTTCATCTTATTGATATCATCTTGGAGTTGCTCTTCATATGGATGATTATATCACAAACCCAGTATTTTATATTAACGGAGTTCCAGCACTTAGGAATAATGATGTTCCTACCATAAACACTCGAGACTGGGCTACTGGCAAGTTTGTAGATGCAAATAGTTTTTATATAAATATTGGAACCTATAAAACAGCAGCCAATACCTTTGCTAGCTCTTCTGAATGGCTGACAGGATATATATACAGCATAAAAATATGAAATATCGCTACTGATCCTACCATCGATGAAGTAAAAAATAATTGTGATGGATGGTGCTCTCATTTGGATGGCATTATAATGAATGCATGCCCAACTAATTGAGATGGAAGTGTAAACAATGGTCAATGCTTACACCCAACACCAATAGGCAGCGTGGATATATATTCTAACTTAGCTTGATCATCGTCTAATTGTGATCCAAACTGTGCTACTAGAGGATGCAGAATCAGCACAGATAGAACTTGTAATCTATGTGGAAGCCAACTATGTGCTAAATGCAACGATTATGCAAATGCAGGGGCAGCTTGCCAGACTTGTATTGATTTAGCAGTAAGAGACATTAATAATTTGTGCTCCTGCCAGAGTTCTATGGTATTTAATTCCGATACTCAAGAGTGTGTTAAATCGAGTTGGTCAAATTCTTGCTATTATTGTGTCTTTACGATGATGGGGCCATGCCCTGTTTGTGAAATGCGGACTTGTGTAAATGCTCAAGTTGACCCAAATGATTCATCTAATTCACGTTTGCTATGCCAGCTCGGATATAAGCTTTCTGGAGTAAACTGCATTGCAATAAAGCAAGATGAACTAGTTGTTCATTATATTTTTAATAAGCAAACAGAAACTATAGCTGACTTGGTAAGCGGCTATATAGCCTATATAGGAGTTAACACTAATTCAATTGCTTATTCCATTCCTGTTTACCAGTCTGGTCTATATTTTAATGGGAATGTTTATGCATCTTTACCTCCGAATGCTGCAGATTCAAGAAACTTGAATCTTGGCAACGCTTATAGCATTTTTATATGAGCTAGGCCTACAACTTCAACGAGTTCATATCTTTTAAGCAAAGAAAATGGATCAAGCTTAAACATGCTCTTTGGAATTACCAATACTTTGCTCCCAACCTCAATCCATCGACTCTATACTAATTTTGGAGGTTCTTGTTCACTTCAAACAACAACTATGACACCTTCAGAAGAAAGACTACCTGTCAATTCATGAATATATTATGAATTAGTCGTACAAAGGTTAGGGGCTAAAAATCTTTCCATCTCTCTTTCTTGCAATGTTTTACCTATTTCCACTTTTACTTACAATGGAGTTATTCTAAAAGATAGTGCTTCTGATGCCTTCATTTTAGGAAAAAGCACCTCAAAAGACACTTATTTTAAAGGGTTTATATATGAAATTGAAATATATAATTTTAAGGCTGATTATTTTTTGCCTGAGCTGAAAACCTACTTTTGTGGAGGATGTAGTGCTTGTGGCAATGTACCTAACCAGCAAAGCGACTGTTTAACTTCTTGCAATTATAATGAATTTTTCACAAGCGGAAGCTGCATTTCTTGTGACACCAACAAATGCAAATTTGGATGCATGAGAAATTCTGACTGTGTAAAAAATCAAGACAGCCTGTGTTTGAGTTACACAGGATTTACTGTGGCAGAATGCAACACTTGTATAGCAGGATCAGAACAGCTGTCAAGTGGTTGTACGTGCACAAATCATACTCATTATGACACAGCAAGCAATTCTTGTGTTTGCAATAATAATCTCTTATTTGATTCTGAGTCTGGACATTGTTCATGCACTCCAAATTGGGTAATTCACAGCTCTGAAGATTTTTGTGTCTGTGCAGCAAATTCAGTATTGAATATCATCACAAATCAATGCGACTGTGCTTTAAATTCAAGATTCAATCAGACAACTGACATGTGCGAGTGTATAAATCATTCAACCTATAACGCAGCCAATAATATTTGTAATTGTAATCCTGCATTTCATCTGAAAGATGGCCATTGCAGCTGTATTGATCATTCTAGCTTTGATCAATCAACCAACCTTTGCAAATGCATAAGTCAGTCCGCGTATAACTCGGTAACGAATAGCTGTGACTGTGCAACAAATTCATTCTTTGATCCTGCAACTAACTCATGTAAATGCTTTAAAAATTCGGCCTACAATTCAAGTGCAAATACATGCAATTGCCCAGCTTATTCATCTTCAGACGAGGCGAGTAATTCTTGCCAGTGTTTGGATTTGTCAACATATAAATCAACTTCAAATTCATGCGATTGCATAGCAAATTCTCGCTTTAACGAATTATTGGGCTTATGCAAATGTGTAGCTCAATCTATCTATAATGCAGCAACAGAAACATGTGATTGTGCAGAAAATTCTAGCTTTGATCTAGCCACAGAATCATGCAAATGCATAGACTACTCGATTTATAACGCAGAAACTAATTCATGCGATTGTGAATATACATTTGAGTTTAGGGACGGAGTGTGTGTAAGTCTAGATTGTGCATATCATTTACAAAATAGCGATGTGACTGCTTACTTTTCGACTGATTATACTTCACTGATTTTCAATATGAAATATCCAGTGTTATCTTTTATGCCGAATACTTGTGAGAATTTGTTTATAGATAGCTCTTTGATCAAATTTGGGACTTCGCCAAACTGCACATGGGGTATAGATATGAAAAGTTTGACTGTTGTACTAGGCAATGAAGCAACTGTGCTAGATGAAGATGTGAATTTTATATCAGGCACTCTGTATTCAAGTGAGGTTATATGTGGATTCACTGCTGCCATTGTTATTACTTCAAAAATAACCTACAAATATTCAAAGCCATTGATTTTTCCACAAGTTACTCTTACTGTACCTTCTCAAATTTTATATGGTTGCGATGAGTTAGATATTGATACAAATGAGGCCACCGGAGGATATAATAGGCCTTTGAGCTATTTTTGGGCACTCAGCTCAAATCCAGTAGTTTCAGCCTTGAGTCCAAGCGCCAGCTATTCGAATATAACAACAAAAATAAACATTTCAAAGGAGAGTCTTGGAGTTACTAAAGCTTATATAGCCCTCACAATTACCAATTGACTTGGAAATTCTGCAACAGTAAGAAAAACTGTAAATATTCTTGATGGAGCAGAGTTAATAGTTACTATAGATAGTGATGCACAGTTTGAACTCAAAACTTCTCAAAGTAATTCTATTTCTATTAGCACTTCAAGCAAATGTTTGGGATATCATTCTTATAAATATTCATGGCATCTCATAAATAAATCGGGAACTCATTCATATGTAAATGAAACTCATCTTTGGAACTTCCAACAAAATATGACAATGCTTGACTGCCCAGCAGCTCTCTTTAAACCAGGAGTCTATACTTTTAAGGCAAATGTTATTGATACGCAAAACCCTCTACTGTCTGGAAATATCCAGTTTGATTTGACTTATTTGCCATCTGATTTATTGGCTTCTTTTTCTGAAAACAAAATAACGACTATATATCTTGAAGATCTTAATATAAATGTAAATATTTTCGATCCTGACAGCTTGGAAGAAGCTATAGAATATTTATGAACATGTAAGAAAGGAGGTTATGACTGCTCAAATATCATATCAAATCAAACAGATTTAATTCTTAACGTTAGTGGAAAAAATTTAGCATTGGATGAGTCTTATATATTTAGCGCCACAGTGGCAAAAGATTCAAGATCAGCAACTGCTTCAGTTCAAGTAGATGTATTAGGAAGAGCAGGACCGCCTATGAACCATTCACCAATACCAAAGTACGTTAATAGTGGAGAAGACTTTGTTTTGTGAGTATATCCTGAGGGTAGCAATAATTTCACTTATGCGTGAAATATAATTCAAGGGAAAAATTATACTTTGCTTGGCGAGCTTGATTCAAATTCAATTGGATTTAAAGCAAATTCTCTTGACTTTGCAGAGACTTATATCCTTGAGCTTTCAATGTCTGATCAATTTGATGGAAATTGAAAGTATTGGTATTCCCTGAAAACTGGCAGCTCACCTATTGGAGGTTCCTTTACAGTTTCTCCAATTTCTGGTATTGAATACTCCACTGCTTTCTATTTATCAGCGCCCAGCTGACACCATCCATCTGGAGAGCAACTAACTTATCAATTCGGCTATATCTCTGATAAAGACCAAATTCCATTGAATATCAGAAGTAGTGCTCCTAATCTTTGCACAACTCTTCCTTATATAGCCTCAGATTTAAAATTATATGTAAAAGTTATTGGCGAAGACGAAGGCTTTGTATTTCTGATTCAAAATGTAACAGTTTCACAAAATTCATCACTCTCTAGCACTGAGGCAATTATAGATCTTCTGTCTATATTAAACCAACAAAACATTAATATACCTTTATTAGTCTCTTCTATGAATTTAGTGACTATAAAAGTCATAAAAAATCCTAATGCAACTGCAGAGGAAGTAAAAACTGCCAGATCTTTATCGCTTATCGGAATAAATCAAATTATCGATCAGATTACTGATATGGATTATAACCATTTACAAACAGTTGCAAAAATATTAGAAAAAATAACTTCGAATATCGATCAAAAGGTTGATGAAGATAGTAGCAAAGACGCCCTTGATATTGCAAATAAATTGCTAGAAAAAGTTAAAGCAAATAATATTACCTTAGGAGTAGAATTAAGAAATTTGTTTATGAATGTCATTGGGCAATGCTCAAATATAAATGAAATAACTACTGCCAGTGATCCATCATTATTGTATCAAACTACTCAGAGCCTTCTCAATCTTTATAAAACAGCAAGCAGTTCAATGACGATAGGACAAACTTCTATTAGCGACTCTCAATACATGCATTCAGTTGTCCAATTATTGAATCCCAACTCAATTGCAGGCTATCAAAGTCCAAAAAATTCGAGTTACATTGGCAGCTTTTCAATTCCCAGCAATATAAGCATTGAAATGCCTGCTGACGTTATTGGTATAATGTATGCCTTTATTATCTATGATGATCCTCATAATACCACTTCCTCATCAAGTTCAAGAGGAATTGACTTCTCAGCTATTGGAATAACCCAAGATGGCTATCAAACTCTTCAACTGGACTTTTCTCCAAATTACGCAAATATCACAATTCCTTTATATTCCCAAGTAAGCAGCGAAGATATTCAGTGCTCTTACTATACTGATGGAATATGAAGTACCAAAGGATGTAAGCTTGCATCATTTGAGTATCCAACTGCGCTTTGCCAATGCAGTCACACTTCTCTATATTCAGCACTTAATGTAGTCAGCCATGCTGATTCTGAAGTAGTCGCTTCTTGGTATGGAGTTTTTTATTATTCTTTGAGTCTTTGGATTTTTTATATCATCATTTCTATTGCTCTTGCTTACCTCGACAACAAAGAATGGAAATCACTATTTTTGAGCACAACTATTTTAAGTGAAAGAAAAGTCGCACATTTGCCAGTTGAATATAAAGCAAAAAAAATCTACCCATCATTGCAGGCTTCTGAGAGTGGTGATATAATATTTGAGAGTCAGGAAGAATCGAAATATGAAGACACTTCATTTAAAATAAATGAAAATATAAGCTCAGTTGAAAAAATTGATAGTGAGCCAAATGATAAGAAAGAAGGAAAATCAGTTGAGGATTCTGTTATATCGATTGATCCTGCAAAAATGAAAGAACCTTCGTTGAAAATTCAAGCCTTGCGTAATCATTATTTTATATCAAGCTTTTTATTTTATATTCCTTATTATAGAAGAACGGCGAGATTCTCATTAATGGTTTTTTCATTGAGTTTACAAGCGCTATTGTATGGAATTTTTACTGATTTTTATGGATCTGGAGTTTCAAATGGTAAGGATTATGATCTGGATGATATTGGCCCTCAGGTTGTTTTTGCATTTGCAATGCCTGTAGCTGCCAATTTATTGGCTAGCCTGATAAGTTGAAAATTATTTGAAAACGAAATTAAGGTTACTACTGGGTTCATTACTAGGAACCAGTCAAAAAAGAGCTTTGCTGGGTATATAATTTGTATAATAATTATTTTTACAAATGTATGGGCCAGCTATTTGATTGCAGATGATATGGATGGAAATTCTTCAGTCGTATGGGTAGTTATGGTATTTATAGGATTTGGATTTGACTTCTTTGTAGTGCAGGTTGTTAAAGTACTATTTTCTCTTTACATTTCAAAAAGAAACTCCACAAATAATAAAATTTATTAAATTTATATTCTTTTCTCATTCTATTATTTAAATGCAAGCAAGAGTCCATTTAATTTGCATATCTGAAATTCTTGAAATAATCAGAAATGCCAAATTATAATTTATAGGATTTGATTATATTCCCACAATAGTATTTACCAATGTCAGATACTTAAAATTTAGTGATTTATAATTTTATCTCATATTCGCTTGATTACTATTTTCTGAACTAATTATTTAGATATAACATTTAATAAATTACACATAATTAATGATTGATCTGATAATTTTATATCGTGAAATAAGTAATTGATTACTTATAATTTCAAAGCTCAACAAACAAATTATGTTTATTATCAAAAGAACAGCTAGCTTCAATTGAAGGATAATTAATAAAAAGCAGAATTGCTAAATAATTAAGAATTTCATATCTCGGCTATATATCAAATTTGCTAAGAATTTTTTTTTAAAATCTGTTTAATATTTTGTACATTTCCATTTATGCTAGAATTGAACGAAGAAGTTGATGAAATTTCAGACTATAAACAAAATTTTTGGAAACAAAAAGAAGAAAAATCGATTAAGAACTCGATCTTTGAACTTTATAGTAGGCTTTACTATAAAAAAAATTATGAAGAAAAAAATATACTAAGGCAGAAAATTGAAATCGTTTTTAACAGTTCAGTATGGTGTCTCCAAGTTATGAGCCTATTGTGAATTCCGGAACTTTCAATCAAGGATTGAAGTGAGAATATGGTTATATGAGAAACTATAGGATATTTTAAGCTTGATAATACATGTATAGAAATGGGTTCAGCCAGAGAATGCCTTTTTATATCAATTTTATGCACTTTTATTAACTGCTTAAGTGTTATGGTTTTAGGCTTAATGATATATCGCTCATACAATGTTCCAGATTTTATACTTGTTATAGCGAAATTATTTTTGTATTTATGAACCTCATTTCTCATAATACCTTCTATGGAGCTATTAACCATTTTTCTCAAATATAATTTTTGGCCCCAAAATTATGTTTCCGAGTACAAAAATAATAATGCGATTGAAAACTATGATATTAGTTCTTTATTTCAAGTCCTGATTGTTTTTGCACTGATTATAAATTTTCCACTGCTTATCTTTAATACAGAATTCTCAGGAGAAATTCGACATTTTATGAGCAATAAAAATATAAATGCAAAAGCACATTCAAAAATTGATAGAAATATAGCGATTTTAACATACTTTTTGCCAATTCTTTATGCTATATTTGCTCAAGATTATATAATTTATTTGCAAATTTTGGTTATGGTAGTTTCAGTACTTTTTATGATAGAGACACTAATATATTTACCTTACTTCTCAGGATTTTCTAATAGTATTTTACTTCTTCGGCTGTTTGCCATAGCCTTTATATCTTTTTCTTTTATCCTGGGATATTTAGCAGATAATTCATTAGCTATTTCTTTAATAGCAATTATTTTAGGACCACTTTTAGGAGCATTTTTGGTTCGATTTGTCCCAAAATTAATAAATATAGCAAATATTCCTGATAATTTAATAGGAATCTATAGCCAATATGATTTGGAAAAGGCTTTTAGATCGCCTTTATGCAATAATGACACTGAGCATAAAGGCCAAATAATATATATGTTTGAAGTTTTTTTTATGGAGAATGTATTAAGGCGAGGAACGCTCCAAATTATATGAATAACAAATTATTGCTTTTATACATTAAGAGATGAATCATTAGCAAAAATAAAATTAAGCAAATCTAAAGGCATGGCAGATTTATGCTTAGAAACAAACTATCAAGAATATTTATGCACTCAAAATATATCAGCTGCTTGCCTGGGTGAAAACACACAATTTTCAAATTATTTCCAAAAATTAAATGTTATAAAAAGAGAAGACAAAAAAGTATGTTTGAATTCCCTCAAATTTTTAAATGAAGTAGTGCAACCCAGTCCAGATCTTAAAAAATTAAAAATGCATTTAACTGCCGTTTATGATAAGATTTTTTGGCTGAATAAAGAATATAGTCAAATAACAACAAAATATTCGAATATGAGAGAATCCTTATTGCTTTATGCTACATATGCAAGGAATGTATTATATGATACTGAAACATCAATTCTACTTGATTATAAGTTGAAATCTCTTGATAAGTTTCTAGTGACTTCTATTAATGATGGAAAAGATTTTAGCTATTTTAATGAAAACAATGCCATTTTGATATTTTCGACTGAATCTGTAAATTTTGGCTATTGCTTGTTTGGAAATGAAAAAGCTGCAGAAATTTTTAAGCTTCCTTTGTCAGACATTATTGGGAACAATGTTTTGAATTTTATCCATCCCCACTATAGGAATGAAGTTAAGAAGGTTGCCAGTTCATATATTTGGTTTTCTTCAAGTTCAGAAATTAATTTTGTTGAAGGGTTTTTTTGGCATACTCCGACTGCTGGTCTGCTGGAATGCATAGGAAAAATAGCTATAACTTCAATGAATACTTTATTTGTTGGCTTGATTGTTTTTAAGCTAAAATCAGCCAATCATCAAATCGCATGATTGACAGAAAACAGAGAAATCTGCTGTTATACAAATGACTTTCCGTATATGATTACAAATTCAAGTTCTAATTTGATAGGCTGCAATGTAAAAAATCTGTTTTCAGATTTAAATGAAGATTTACAGCTATTTATTCCTTATCATTTATCGAATTTTAAGAAGGAAACCGTTATGATTGTTGGTTACTACGATTTTTATACGATGAAAATGCCTTATGCAATACTAACAAATGATCATGAAGAAATTAAAAAGTGGCAAACTATGGGTAATAAAAATAATCATGAAATTATACATGAAGATAATTCACTATGCTTAATAACTTCTCAAGAAAACACTTTATTCAACTTTGAGAGTCAGGGTCACGAAGACATTTATATAGACTCTAAAATGAATTTATGCAAGCTGAATGACGAATGCTATTCTGATGCAAACGATAAAGAACTGTCTATAATAAATGAAGATGATAAGTCTAATAAATCTGAATATAGTTTTCAAAGCAAATACACAGATACAATTAAAAAATCATCGAGGTCAACTAATGTATTGCATGTAGCTTTTGGTTTAACGGTATTTACTTATTTAGTACTTAGTTATCATTTGTGTAAGTACAGCAATTTTATTTTATGCCTATTATAATATAAAATTAATAAGCAATATTGATCTTTCAGTTGCTGTGGGTAAAGCAGGAATGAATTTTCAAAATATTGGCTTAATTTCAAGAACCCTTTGAACTCTTTCATTCTATGGTGAGACTTATCAAAATGGCATTGAGCAAGTATTTTTGAAAGATCTATACAATACTTTGGCTGATATGGAAAATGCCAGCTTGAGTTTAACATCTAATTTTGAAAGTTGAAATTATTGTTCAAGTAGGAGTATTTTGAGTCATGAAAATATTGATTTGATGTATAATGGAAATAAAATTTATAAAAAAAAATCAAATTTGTTGTATACAGTTACAGAATTTATCAAAAAAGTACACTCTATTTAGACAAAAGAATTTTCAAGAAAATTTAACAATTCAGAAAATATAGTTGAAGAAGTCACGTTTCTTTTCTTAAATGGATATGGGGAGGCATTTCAATATTGCAATAAATCATTGTTTGATATTGTTGAATGTCAAAAATCAATGGTAGAAGATTTTAAAATTCAAATTTACACTCTATTAGGATTAGGACCAGCAGTACTAATTATATGTATTTTTTTATTACTGCCGTTTTATTATTCTGTGGTTAAAATTGAAAATTATCTTTGGAATAGTTTACGAACTATTGCATATAGTAATTACTTTTTAGTTAAGCAAAACCTTTCAGAAAGGCTTAAAGTTATTCACTCTGAGCCTGAAGTAATGGCAAATCATCAAAAAATTTCTAAAGATCCAAAAGCATTAAAAAGCCTTTGAAAATACATATGAAGAGCATGCTTATTGTTGATTGCTGTCATGATATTTTCTTTGATAAATATCAATTATCTTTACGAAAAATGTGCAGATTATTTATACTATAGACCTGTTATTATAAGTGAGCTGATAAACCAGCAGATGCTGTATACAGGTTTGGATGTATGAGCTACAGAATCCGGATCAGATAATTATGGATATCCATCTGCATATATATTTCCTTCCATGTATCCATTCAGCACAAGCAAGAAACAGTTTCTAAAAGTAAAATCAAGTCTCGAATATTCTGACTCAATTATAAGAAAGCAAAAGTTTGGATCTATTTTATCAAAGAAGTTTACAGAAATTTATTATGAAAACTTAAATGATTATTCTTCTGACACTTTTAACTATGGAATTTACCCTTCCAAGGAAATATTTGAATTTGAAACTTATTTTGCTTCAGATTCTACGATCCCTGTAGATCAATGACTGAATATGATGTCGATTTCAAGGGATTTAAGCTCTTACTATGGTATGCTGATTGATGAAACTGACAAATACTCAAAAAAATTGATTGATGATCAAATTAATATAATAATAGCAACTTTGGTGGTTTTTATTTCTAGCTTGTTTGTATTGTATTTTGGGTTTTATTTGACATTTTTCAAAAGCGAGAAGCAATACTTACAGAAAATAGACTCAATCATAAAAATACTACCACAATAAAACTCTGGTTTAATGATTTGGCAACAACCATGATATCACAACAAATTTAAATAAAATTTATCTGTGGAAAATGGTTCATTTAATATTTTATGATTTAAAATAAAAATAAATAATCTGTGTCAGTTTTATGTTTTATGATAAATATCAAAAATTTTGCATATTTATGAAAATCAAAAAATGCATAAAAATGTAAAAATTAACCTAAAGTGTACAAGCTTCAAAAACGCACGGCTAAGATCTTTATTATATATAAATTGATTCAAAAATTAACTATCATAAAGTCATTCTTATTTAAATTATAAAAAGTACCATATAATATTTTGGATTTCATACACAGTTCTGGCATTTTTATTGATCCTGCTATCTCCGATATTTCATGAAAAAGTTTGGAAAGCTTTCTATGTGATTTCCAAATGTAAACAAACTCTCTGAGTTTGCCATATCTATACTTAGATGTGCTAATACAAATTTATTTCTCTTTCTGATTTTCATTATTTAGTTGAAAATTAAAATATTATAACATTTGGTCAGTTAATCTGGAATTTGATATTCCAAGAGAGACCTTTATTTCTACATTTAAGAATTGAGTAAAAAACATTATGTTTTGTTTTTTGTTTACTATATGCTTATTGATTCCTTAAGCATTTTATTAATAAAAATTATTTATTTATCAACTTATTTTATTTTTCATAATAATCTCAGCTACTAAATGCCAAGATAAGTTCTGTTTTTATGTTAATGCTGATACAGTCAATAAAGAATGTTTTATTGAAGAAATAATGACAGCATCAGCCGTTAATAAATTATTAAGCCTAAATATTGGTATTTTACTGGAACACCCAGATACTCAGAAATGCTTGGTTAACTGACACCTAATGTAGAAATAAAATAGGAATAGCTAATTAGATTAAAAATAGTAAAATATAGATTGAAATTTAAAATCATTCAAAAGATTCAGTTAATTAAAATTTTCAATTTTCCTTTATTATCTATCATACTAATCATAGACTAATATATAACTGAAAAGCTTATTAATTTAATATTCAGATAAAATGTTAAAATAATTGATAATTTAAATTAAGATATAGATAGGACTGAGTATCGCAAAACCACCAATTTACTTTTATTAGATTATCTCTACGTCCAAATATTTTATTAATTTAATTAACAAAACCTAATTAAAAATAGCACATCTCAGTGTATATGGTTTGATAAAATAATTAATTTGCTTATATAACTTATGAAATCTGAGATATTTTGAATAATTATAAAAAGTATATAGGCTCATTTTGGTATTTTTTTTTTAAAATCTGTTACTTTTATATATTGACCAATTATGTTTGGACTTAATGAAGAAGGTGATAAAACTTCGAACTATAAACAAAATTTTTGGAAGGTAAAAGAAGAGAAATCGATTAAGAGTTCTATTTTTGAAATATATAGTAGAATCTATTACAAAAAGCAGTGCGAAGAAAAGTATATAATAAGGCAAAAAATTGAACTAATTTTTCAAAATGCAATTTGATGTCTTCAAGCCATTAGCTTATTATGAATTCCAAGCCTTTGAAGTGATAATATGGTTATATGAGAATCTATAGGATATTTCAAACTTGATAATATATGCTCAGAGCTGGGCTTAGTTTATGATTGCCTTTTTATATCGATTTTAAGTACTTTCATTATCATTCTAAGCATTCTATTTATGAGTTTTATGATTTATTGCTCATTTAATTTGCCAGAGTTTATTTTCAGCATATTAAAGTTATTTCTCTATTTATGAACCTCATTTCTCATAGTACCTTCTATGGAGCTACTAACCATTTTTCTCAAATATAATTTTTGGCCTCAAAAACATGTGTCAGAATACAAAAATAATAATGATATTGGAAGCTATGAAATTAGTTCATTTTTGCAAATCCTGATTGTTTTTGCCATGATCATTAATTTTCCTTTACTTATTTTTAATACAGAATTTTCTGGGGAGAATCGACATTTTATGAGCAGTAAAACAATAAAGGCAAAAGCACATTCAAAAATTGATAGAAATATAGCAATTTTAACATATATTTTGCCAGTCCTTTATGTGATATTTGCTCAAGATTATATAATTTATTTGCAAATTTTCGTTATGGTTATTTCAGGACTTCTTATGATAGAAACACTTATATTTCTACCTTATTTCTCTCAATACTCCAATTGCATTTTAGTTCTGAGATTATTTATTTTATTTTTTTCATCTTTATCTTTCATTTTGGGATACTTGGCAGACAACTCATTAGCTATTTCTCTAATCGCAATTATTTTAGGACCACTTATAGGTGTATTTATAATTAGATTTGTTCCAAATTTACTGAATAAATCAAGTATTCCGGATAACTTAACAGGATTGATTTCTCAATATGATTTGGAAAGAGCATTTCGGTCAGCTTTATGTGAAAACGATTTAGAGCATAAAGGCCAAATAATCTACATGTTTGAAACCTTTTTTATGGAAAATGTTTTAAATAGAGGAAAACTTCAAATCATATGAATAGCAAACTATTGTTTTTATACACTGCAAGATGAATCGTTGGCAAAAATAAAATTAAGTAAAGCAAGAACTATTTTTGATTTAGGTTTAGAAGCAAACTATCAAGAATATTTATGCAATCAAAATATATCAGTTGCTTGCCTTGGTGAAAATACTCAATTTTCAAATTACTTTCAAAAATTAAATATGATTAAGAGAGAAGACAAAAAATTGTGTTTAAATTCAATTAAATTTTTAAATGAAATAGTACTACCTGATCCAGACCTTAAAAAGTTAAAAAAGCATTTGACTATTGTTTATGATAAGATATTGTTGCTTAATAAGGAATACGGCCAAATAACAATGAAGTATTTAAATATGAGAGAATCTCTATGTCTTTATGCCACATATTCACGGAATATAATTTACGATGTTGAAAAATCAACTCTACTTGATTATAAATTAAAATCTCTTGACAAGTTTCTTGTGACTTCTATAAATGATGCAAAAGATTTCAGCTATTTTAATGCAAATAATGCCATTTTGATGTTTTCTACAGAAGAAGAGAACTTTGGCCATTGCTTTTTTGGAAATGAAAAAGCTGCAGAAATTTTAAAGCTTTCTTTATCAGATATAATTGGAAACAATGTTTTAAATTTTATTCATCCTCACTATCGAAATGAAGTTAAGAAGGTTGCCAGTTCGTATATTTGATATTCTTCAAGCTCTGAAATTAATTTTGTTGAGGGATTTTTTTGGCATACTCCAGCTGCTGGCCTACTGGAATGCGCAGGAAAATTGGTTATTACTTCAATGAATAATTTATTTGTTGCGCTGATAGTTTTTAAGCTAAAGCCAGTCAATCATGAAATAGCATGACTAACAGAAAATAGAGAAATCTGCTGTTATACAAATGGCTTTCCCAGCATGATCAAAAAATCACATTATAATTTGACAGGATGCAATATAAATAATTTGTTTTCTGATTTGGGCGAGGATTTGCAGTTGTTTACCCCATATAATTTCTCAAATAATGAGAAGGAAACTGTCATTATTGTTGGTTATTTCAATTTTTATTCAATGAAAATGCCATATGCAATATTGACAACTGATCATGAAGAAATTAAAAAATTAAAAAATGAATCATTTGGATATCAAAGCTATCTTGAAAATATACAAGAGAGCGAATCATTAAACTTAATCAGTTCCATGCAAAGCACATTTCTTAATTTAGAAAGCCAACTACCAGAAGACGTTTACTTAGACTCTAAAATGAATTTTTTTCAATCAAATGAGGAGTGCAACTCCAATGAAAATGATCAATACTTGTCAGAAAAAGCAGATGAAGATAAATCCAACAAATCAGAATATTCTTTTCAAAGCAAATATACAGACACAATAAGAAAGTCATCAAGATCAACTAATATATTGCACATTGCCTTTGGCTTCACGGTAATTATTTATATAGTATTTAGTTATTATATGTGTAAGTACAGCAGTTTTATTTTACGCCTATTATAAAATAAAATTGATAAGTAATATTGATCTTTCAATCACTATGGGGAAAGCAGGAGTAAATTTTCAAACCATCGGTATAGTTTCCAAAGCACTTTGGTTCATGTCATTTTTCGGAGACCTTTATGCAGGCCCTGTTGAAAATGCTTATAGAGCGGATCTAAATAATGTTCTAGATGAGCTATATATGGTTAACTCGAACTTAACTTCAAATTTTAAAAACTGAGATTTTTGCTCAAGTCGAAGCATTTTAAGTGATGAAAGTATCGAATTGTTCTATTTGGGAGATAAGATTTACAAGAAAAAGACGAATTTATTAGGTGCAACAACTGAATTTATTAAAACTGTAAAATGCATGTAGATAAATGAATTCTCTAGAAAATTAAATAACTCAGAGAGTGTTTGAAAAGAGGTCACGTTTCTTTTGTTGAATGGATATGGAGAAGCTTTTCAATATTGTAATAGATCACTATTTAAAATTGTTGAATGCCAAAAATCAATGATTGATGATAACAAAATTATTTTGTATTCTTTATTAGCCCTATGTCCTGCAGTTCTTGTAATTTGCATTTGCTTACTTCTCCCATTTTATTATTCTGTTGTAAAAATTGAAAATTCTCTTTGAAACACTTTAAGAGTCAGAGCGTATACCCATTATACTGAATTAAAAGAAAACCTTTCAGAAAGGCTGAAAACTATCCATTCTGAGCCTGAAATAATGGTAAATGAGCAAAGATTTTCGAAAGATCCTAGGACATTCAAAAGTCTTTGGAAATATATATGGAGAGCAGGTCTATTATTGATTTTCGTTGTGATTTTTTCTTTGATAAATATAAATTATCTTTACGATGCATGTGCAAAATTTTTGTACTATCGGCCAATATTTATAAGAGAGCTTATAAACCAGCAGATGCTATATACGAGCTTGGATATATGGGCAACAGAAACTTCATGAGATAGTTCAGGCTATTTGACAGCATATTTATTTCCAACAATGTACCCTTTTGGCAGAAGTATAGTCAAATTTCAAGATGTTATAACTAAAATTGAGCATTCTGATTTGCTTTTGAAAGACCGAAAGTTTTCGTCAATTTTATCAAAAAACTTTGCAAAAATGTATTATGAAAATATTGTCGACTATGTTTCCGAATCTTTTATTTATGGAATATATTCGTCTAAAAAAATATTGGAATTTGATGGCTATCTCACAACAGGTGTAGTAACAATGGAACAATGACTACATATGATGTCTGTTTCTAGGGAGTTAAATTCTTATTATAGCAAACTGGTTGATGAAATAGACAATTATTCAAAACAATTAATTGATGATCAAATTGATATTATAATAGCAACTTTAGTTCTTTTTATTTTTGGCTTGTTTGTACTGTATTTTGGATTTTATTTAACATTTTTCAAGAGTGAAAAGAAATATTTGCTGAAAATAGATTCAATCATAAAAATATTGCCGCAATAAAATATTTTATATTAATAGCAATTAAGCACAAGATGTTTATAGTAGCTTTCAATTGTTAATAATTAATTAGCATTATATTATAAAACCTAATATAGGCAGTTTATAAACTAAATAGGATATTGCAAGTTAAATTCTGAGAAAAATAATAATAATAATGTTCTCAAAAATCAAAGACATAAGAAAAGAATTCATTAGCTTTATGTATTAATTAATAGCTTAATGGAGCAAAAGTATTCTTAATAGAACCAAGTGCTCTATATAACTCTAACAAAAATTGATATTTATGTCATTCATGATCATTTTATTAATTTTCTGCGTAATAAAATACAATGGAATATGATAATATCAATTGTTCAAAATGATCTTTTTACTCATTTCAAATTCTTAAACCCTATGATTTATTTAAATGCGAATATATTATTAGTTTATTGAATATTGAGTATTTGATAATTGGAAATTTATATAAATTAGCTATTACAAATTTTTATCTTGACATTTCATAGTATTTTTTGCAAGGATGCAAAGTTTCATATTGTGAATAGCGATTAATATTACCTTTGTAAATATTCTGGGAAAAATAAATCTTTGAAGATTGATGAGCTTCACATTCTTGCTTTAAATTTTCCAGATAACTCAATTCAACAAGTTTCTCTATGCTATACCGCTGCTGATACGAAATTTCATTGAAAGTATCAGGATCTATTCAATAAGTGATATGATTTTTGCTTGTTGTAGCGGACGATCTGAATTTATGTGAAGGAATCAATGAAAACATTTGAGGAGATTGAGGCGAAACCGTTGAGAATAAAGAAAATATAACTAAAATTATAATTGGGAGAATTTGAATCATAGGCTTCCAATTAATTTGTTTTTGAGATCGCTTTTTAAAATTATTCTTGTCGTTTCCTTTCGAAAAGTAATCAGAGAAAATATCTTGGAAAAATTCATCTGAATCGGAAGATTCTTCTGGGAAATTGCTAACATTTCTATAGTTATCAGTGCCATTAAGATTATAAATTTTGCGTTTTTCTTCATCAATTAAGCATGAAAATGCTTTGCTTAGCAATTTAAAAGCTTCACCAGCTTTTGGAGATTGATTTTTATCGGGATGCAGTTTTAGTGCAAGCTTTTTATAAGCCTTCTTGATTTCTTCTTGTGAGCATGCAGGTTTTACATCTAAAATTGCATAGTAATTTTCTTGTTCAAGTATTCTTTTGCATATGCTTTCTTGGGTTTTATTTGTCTGATTACAATTCATATTGTAAGAAAAAATATTTTTTATTTTCAATTATTTGTGGACTTTTTCTCTTAAATAACGCTTTTAATTGTGTTCATACTACTCTATTAGATTTTTTTCTATATCTTCCTAATTCCTAATAGTTATATCTTATTTTTAAGCTTTTTCAACCCCAGCCCAAACTTGATTTTCTTCATGATTTATTTACTAATTTTTTACCAATTTGATAAATGAATTTATAATAATTGGTAATAACTTTAGTTGTTATAAATATAATTATTATTTTCTTAATACATTTTATTCATTTTTAAACCTGCTAAACACAATACTTTCTCCAGCTGTATATAATGGTCTGAATTCATTAAAGCTATCCGGCCTCTCAGCAGCATCTTGCTCTGGATCTAAAATTAAATAGCTTGTATTGGGCCTGTAAACTGGTGTATTGGTATCTCCTGGCTTTTCCAATCTTTGCAAATATAATTTCTCTATTTCCCTTAATTTTCCAGTATCTGCTGCCTTCTTCGTGCGCTTTTTCTTTCTTTTCCCGAAAGCAGTTGTAGAAATTTGCCTGGATTCTCTATAAAAACTATCCTCATTTGGCATATTAACTTGTGTGAGATCCATATTATGATAAATACTTGGCCTGGCAGGTGTCCAATCTGAGTTTTCACTTTCTGATTTTAACGTGTAATGAGGAGGTAAGCTAAAATCTCTAGGGGAATTATATTTTTCTTTTTCAATCATAGACATAACTGAGCCTAATGTTTGCAAATTTCTATATTCAATGTCTTCTTCAGGCTCAGACGAAAAAATCAACGGCTTCAAAGGTCTAGGAGGCTTTTTGGATTGAGGTGATTTTATATGTGTAACTGACGGGTCTAATGAAATTCATCCAGTTTTGTCAGGAATTAGGGTTTCTGGATTGAATTCATAGTCAAGTGGGGTTTCTAACTTGGTAGGGAGTTTTGAAAGCTCTGACTTTCTTTCTAAATCAATTATTTTTGCCCCTTTGAAATCTCTTCTGACTGTTACTCTTGCATTGGTTTTTTTATGCTTCAAAGTAGCTATATGAACGTCATCTTTATCAATAATTGTATCCGGGATATCATAATCATTCCTATCAATTTTGTCCCCTTGCTTCATAAACCCTACATCATTCACTACTTTTGATCCATGGAATGTTTTTCTGATTTTTACGTCTTCTCCTGTTTCATTATGCGTGACAATGACAACTTCTGGGTCAAATGGGTCAGGATATGCATTATGAAATGCAAAATCACTTTCATCTTGGACGCTTTGGCCAATCAAATAATCATGAGGCAGCCTTGCTCTTTTTTCTAAATCCACTATTCTTGCACCTTTGAAATTTCTTTTGACTCTGACTTTTTCTCCTTTGTATGTGTATAAAGTCGCAAAATGGACGTCATCTTCGTCAATTATTGCTGATGATAAATCATAGTCACTTATTTTAATTGGTGGCTTATCCTTTACAACTTTGTTTTCCAAATCAACAATTCTTGCACCTTTGAAGCCTTTTTTGATAAAAAGACGTTCTCCTGTGACTTTGTGAGGAACTATTACCATTTCTGGGTCGTTACCATCAGCAAAAGCTTTTTCAAACTCTAATTCGTCTTCTTCCTTTATAACTCCTAAAGCTTCGTTGGGTTGGCCAAATATAAAGCTCATTTTTTCTTCTTCTGAAAGTGCTTCGTTGTGGGGAAAATCTTCTTGACTTGAAAACTCATCTGATTCTTGGCTTTCTGGCTCATTTTGGGTTGATTCAGCATTATTTTTTTGAAAAATTTCTTGATTTCTTGATTCATTTTGAGGTGATTCTGTATTATATTTTCTAAAAAAGTCTTGATTTTTTGGCTCATTTTGTGTTGATTCTGCATTGTAATTTTCAAAAATATCTTGATTTATTAACTCATTTTGTGTTGATTCTTCCCCATATTGTTCAAAAATATCTTGAATTTTTAGATCATTTTGTGTTATTTCTTCATCAAATTTTGGTAAAAATTCTGGATTTTCACGAGATAGAGTGTCAAATTTTCCGCTATTGGTCAACTCAAAATCTTCTTTATATAGAGAAACGATATCTTCATTATATGGCTCAGTTTCTGTGTATGGTTCATCTATTAATATTGGAGGGTTTGGCACCTCGAATATCTTTGGATCCGTCTTCAATTCTCAAGCTGAGATCTTAGAAAACGAATTTCTTCTAGTATGTTGCTTATATAAATCATTTTCAGAATCTATGAGAATAGGAGGTGCTGATGCCTGGAATAGATTTGGATCCACCTTCAATTGCCTAGCTAAATCCATAGAATATGAGTTTCTTCTTTTATGTCTCCGATATAAATCATTTTCCGTTTTCATTATAAAGGACTTACTTCTCCATCTTAATTTTTTCTTTTTAAATGGCAAAACCGCTGGCAACATTTCTTTAAAATCATCTTGCTGTAAAAAGTTCGAAATATTATTCAAAGTACTGTTTGGACTTACAAGCTTTTGACCTGCTTGATTTGTGCCTGTGAATTCATTTTCCCATTCATTTCTTAGTAATGATTGTTCTAGCTTCTTCAAATCAATAAAAATCAAAAATCCTAAAAATATAGTGATTATAAAAGAATCCAAAGAAAACATGAACAGCCAATCAGATATAGGGTAATGGTTCATTAATAAAATTTGAGCAGTTATTATAGGGATAAACGTACATAATAAGCTTACAAACCCAAACTTTATTAACAAGCTGTATAATCTTCATTTGTTATCGAAGTTAGCTTTAAAGCAATCTCTATTGAATAGTCCACAATAAATTATCCTGATACAGTGAAACGATATAAATGATGATAAAAGAATGGTAGCTGCTGAGGCTCCTCTATGATTTTTCCTTCAATATCTAAAAGTTCCATCCTTTCTGAAAACACTTTTGACATATTTATATATAAATATTTCATTGCATATATAATGGAAAAATAAAGCTCCCATAATAAGAATAATTGCAATTGTCACAATCAAGCTATTTTCAGTGCCAATTTCAAATAACCGTCTTGAATGGTTTTCTCCTTTATCAGGTATATATGAACACAAAAATATCCAAGAAACGCAAGATGTGGCTGACCATATAGAAATGGTTGAAGGTATAAAATTAACCCCAACTGCTGTAAGTTTAGTTACCCCTATGACAGCTGCTGAAATAACAGTAAACCCAGTGAATGGAAATGGAACTGTTCCTAAATCAAAGTTATCTGATGAGGTGGTATTGCTGCAATCTGAATTTTTACATTTTATGCAATTGTTGTTCAATTCTTGATACCCATGAGGACACCTGGAAACACAGGTATTATTAAATAGAATAGTGGAGTTATCACAACTTGTGCACTCATCAACATTGTTTTCACATGTCAAGCATGATGGGTCACAATCAACACAGGTTTTATCGATTTGAATCGTTGTTTCTTGAGGGCATGTTTTTACGCAGCCACCGTTATATAGGAAATAAGCAGAATTCGAGCATTTTGTACAGTTAGAAGTAGAGTTATAACAAGTTTTACATTGAGATTCGCAAGGAAGACATTTGTAATTAGATGTAGGGGTTGTTGTATAGCCATCTTCGCATGGGGTTATACACATATTTGAAGTAAGAACTTTAGGAGGATCACAAGATGTACAGTTCGTGGCTGAATAATCACAGGTAAGGCAATTGGAATTGCATGATTGACAAGAATTACCATAATAATACTGCCCATCTGGGCACGGAAGAACGCAATAACCATTTTTTAATTGATAGTTCCCATTGCACGTTATACAATTGCTTGATGATGAGCATTCATAGCAATTATCTGAGCATTTATAGCAAACATTTGATGAACTGTAATAGCCTGTTGGACAGTTGTCAACACAAGTGTTGTTCAATAAACTTCCGACGCTGCAAGAAGTGCAATAACTGGCTTTTCCTTCACATGTTTTACAGGACGTTAAACAAGATTGGCATTTTGATCCTGATTTATAAGTCCCATCTGGGCAGTTTTCATAGCAAGAATTGCCAATTAGTATGGCTTCATTATAGCATGACAAACATTTTGTTGGGCTTGTCTCGCAAGTTTTGCATGAAGAATCACATAAATTGCAGCTGCTTCCTGTTAAATAATAATTATCATTGCAAGAAGTGCAAGTAGTTTTTGTTCCAGAGCAGGTCTTGCAGTTCGAATCACATGTAGTGCATGAATTTCCTATTAAAATTAAGCCATTGACACATGAGGTGCATTTATCTACCGTTTCAATGCATGTGCTGCAAGGATAATTGCAAGTTACACATAAACCATTAATCAATGATAATGGAGGAGAGCACGATGTGCAAGCTGTCGAAGTTCCAGAGCACTCAAGACAAGAATTAGAGCAGGATTCACAAATAATCCCGCTTTGATAGCTACCTGCTGGGCATTTATCATAACACGTTCCTTTATAAGCGAACAGTTGTAAATTGGTGACATTGCTGGGTTTACATGTATTGCAATATACAGATGACAGGCAGGTATTGCAGGGATATACACAAGGAACACATTGTGAGGAATCCAAATAATAGCCAGAATTGCAGATTGTAACAGGGTCACACATACCGTTATCTCATGTGCATGATTCTGTGGCGCAGGCTGGATCACACTGGCTATTTGACAATAAAGCTTTTGCGCATCCCTCAGCACACATTAAAGTGCAGACTCCTAAGTTTGGCTCATAGCCACTGGGGCATTTAGACCAGCATTGGCTATTATATAAATATGTTGTAGAATTACAAGCAGTACATATGGTGGTTGTCTGGGTACAAGTAACACATGGACTTTCACAGCTTTGGCAAGTATTCCCGACTAAAACTGTAATTTTATCAGGACAAGAACCCACGCAGTTTCCTCCGTAAAGAAGACCATTTTGGCAGCTGGTGCAATAATAAGTTTGTCCAGAGCAAGTGCTGCAATTTCCTATACAAGCTTCACACTCGTAGCCACTGCCAACTGTGGTGTATCCTGCATCACATTTATTTTGACATGAAGAGCCTTGTAAGACTTTCCCTACAGGGCACGTTAAGCAGTTATCAAAAGTCCCTTTGCAGGTATCGCAGTTTGAACTGCAATCCTCACATATATTATCCAAAGGAACTGTATAATCTGTCGGGCACTCTTTTAGGCATTCCCCATTATAAAGATATTTAGTCGAATTACAACTAATGCAAGTGTCTACAGTTACTGCACATTCTTTACAAGAAGTATCACAGTCAACGCATATCAGACCACTTTTTAAAGTTCCTTCAGGGCAATCACTATAACAGTAATTATTGTATAAGTATTGTTTAAGTCCTGTTATAGAGTTAGCTAAGCAGGCAGTGCATGTTGTTTCTGCTGAGCATTCTTTGCAAGGGTATTCACAACTCTGGCATGCATTTCCATCCCAATATTTTCCAGACCCGCAAGGATTTTGAACACAATCACCATTATCCCAATTGCAGTCTACAGTTTGACAATCGGGATCACAAATCCCATTATTCAGCATGGTATCAGTACAATTATCAGAGCATTGAACAGGAGGCGGAATAATAACGCAAGTACCTGTATTGTTATAATATCCTGCTGGGCAAGATGATAAGCATAAAGAATTGTATTTTACATAATGACTTGCACATAAACTACAGCTCGTTGACCCAGAACAAGCAACACAAGATGACGGACAGCCTATGCATATATTTCCATCTGAATAACTTCCATCAGGGCAGTTCGTTAAGCATTTATTGTTATATAAAAATTTATCACTAGTACAATTGGTGCAATAAGTGGTTTCCCCATAGCATTCAGAGCATCCGTCACATTTCAAGCACTTATTGTTGCTTGTAGACGTGGTCGTATATCCTGTATTGCACGAGGCTTGACATTTGGTTCCTTGTAAAACTTTTCCAGCTGGGCATGCTGTGCATGAATCATACGTATTATTGCAATACAAACAATTAGAGCTGCAATCAACGCAAGAACTCCCTACAACTATTGTCGTGTCTGCTGGGCAGTTTTGAATGCATTTATTATTATATAAATAATAATTTGGTTTGCAAGAAATACATGTATCAGCGTTTCCTTGGCATTCGTAACAATTAGTATTACAGTCAATGCAAGTGATTCCACTTTTTACAGTTCCAGTAGGACATTTATCGTAGCAATAATAGTCATATATTAGAAGCTGAGCTCCTGTCGTTGAGTTTGCCTTACAAGACGTACAAGTAGTTGGCCCAATACAATTATTGCATGGATAAACACAATTTACGCATTGAGTCCCGTCTTGATATTTTCCAAAAGAGCAGGTCCCTGCAGATAAACAATCTCCATTATCATAATTGCAAGCAGTTGTATTACAAACTAAATCACATGCAGAATTTCCTAATAATGTAGTACTACAGCCCACTGCACAGTCGCTGGCAGATATTGGGATACATTTACCTGAGCTTGGCATGTAGTTTTCAGGACATGAAGAAACACATCAGCTCTTTGACGAATCACTGTATAAATACATATTGGTATAGCAAGCAGTGCAGTTTGTTGTTATCACAGAGCAGCTAAAACAATTGTCGTTGCATGCTAGGCATTGGTTATTTGATAAGATGTAGCCTCCTTGACAGCTGTCTACACATGATCCATCTTCTAGAACTAAGTTTGAAGAGCAAGCAGTACAGACATTTGGATCTGTTAAGCATTTAGCACAGTTATTACTACAGGGTATGCACAGCAAGCCGCTTTGTATAGAAATATCAGCTGGGCATTGTGATACACAACTGTTTTGATATAAGAATTTTCCATTTGGACAGCTTTTGCATGTATTTGTTGTGCCAGAACATGTTAAGCAAGTGGTATTGCAAGCTAAACAAACCCCATCGCCAGGAATATAGGTGCCAGTAGGACAGCTAGACACACAAGAACTTCCTAATAGATAATTCCCTGAATTGCAGCTTGTGCAAGTATTTGCTGATAATGAGCATGTGGCGCAGGTAGTATTGCAAACTATACATTGAACTCCATTGGAAAAATATCCATCTGTGCATGAATCAACACATGTGGTCCCTTCAAGTAATTTATTTCCAAGGCATGACGTACAATAAGCTGGCGCCCCAGAGCATGTTTCACAGGAGTTTATACAATCCTTACAACGATTAAGCACTAAAACAGTTCAATCAGGACATGGAGATTCACATGAATAGCCATAAAGATAATAATTTGAAATGCACGATGTGCAATTTGAAGTTGATATAGAACAAGTATTGCATGGAGAATCACAAGAGTAGCAAACTCCATTGCTTGGAATATAATAACCTACTGGTGTACAGCTTGATACGCATTTTCCTGACTGTAAAAGCAAAGGTGAAATACAAGAAGTACAATGAGTAGCTGATTGCGAACATTTCCCACAGCTTGGAGAGCATGGATCGCATGTATAAGAAGTACTATTTTGGAAATATCCATCTGGGCATGTAACTGCACAGGATCCATCTGGATTGAGATATGTATTTGCTCCATAATTTGGAGATGATTTCTTTATAGTGCATGAGGTGCAAACAGTAGCGCTCGAACACGTATTGCATGGGTTTGGACATGATATACAAGTAAAGCCATTTCCATACTTGCCATCTGGGCAAGAATTGCTGCAAGTATTATCGTAGTAATAAGGATAATTGCCTGTAGAATCACAAGTTAAACAAAAATTTGAATAATCTTGGCACGTCAGGCATATAGGGTCGCAGTTATCACATTTCTTTTCAGCTGTTGTAATATCATCATATTTTCCATCAGTGCAATTGTGATTGCAGGTGTTTCCATATAAGTAAGGATAATACCCACTGGGATCACAAGAAGTACAATAATTTGGAGTAGTCAAGCATGTCAAGCAAATAGCTTCACATGTAAAAGTTGAGGTAATATAAGTACTTTCATCAATTGAATAGCTGCCTATTTTTGAGTATAATAGCCATGCGGATGTAGTTGTTTGCTTATTAGGGTTCGTCAAGCTTGTGATAAGAAATGCAATTCTGTTAGCTGAAGTATAAGAGCTATCAAAACCTCCAGTTGCTATTATTGTTTTGCTCGCCACTATACATGAAAAACTAGAGCTCAAGGTTATTGGAATGCACTTAAGAGATCCAACTGAGAATTCAGCAGGTATTGTCAGCAAAATAGTGGTTCCAGATGGATGCACATTAACAGGAGTATAGCTGATAGTATAGTTTGTAGTTGCTCCTATTCTGCTATCAGCAGCACTTATAACAATATTGGTGATATTCCCTGGGGTAGTAGTATTTATGGCTAATCCAGATTCTTTTTTGTCCATATAGTATCCATCTGTTGTCATAGTGTAAATCGAAAATGATGAAGTTGTCTGAGTAGATGGAGGATTTATGATTGGAGAAATTGAAAAGCACAAAACGCTGCCACTAGATAAAGAGCTTGATAAAGTTAATGTAGCCTGAACATCTGTGGAGTTTGCTGAACAAGAAATTCCTGTTATCGCACTGCTTATAGCAGCGCAAGAAGGGTTTGATGGTGTAGAAATCTCTGCTGGGAATTTTACATCAACGACACATTCAGATTCTGTTGGGTTTTTTACAGTAAGATTAAATGTATAGGTAGCAGAAGCTCCGTTTATATATGAATTCATTGATATGTATGCAGAACTCAATAAATTTGCTGTGGTCATCTGCACATAAATGCCTGAACTTTTGGCGTCAATAGCATATCCATTGGTATCGAAGGTTCCTGCACTAAAGGGTTGATATTTTCTTGTAGATGGCGGATTTATGATATATCCCACAGAAAAACTTAAAGTACCAGGAAGAAAGCTCCCAGCATTAAATCCATTGACTATCTTTATAGAATTGCTTGTGCAAGTACAAGAAAAGCTATTTGTATTGAATCCTGAAAGTTTTGTACATGAATTTTGAGCATTGGTAATATTTGATATAGAAACTTCGCTGGGAAAAGTTATGGTTAGATATCCATTGGATGGAATGATAGTAGTTGTGTTGATAGAAAATGTATATGTGGATCTATCGCCAGTAATAAATGAATCTGGGATTACGGTGACAGCGGCTAATTCTGCGGGCTGAGATGTAAAAGTGGCTCCAGAACTATTTTGATCTATAAGATAGCTAAAAGTGTTATCCGGGGATGAAGAAATAACAAAAGGGTCTGATTTATAGGTAGTAGAAGGATTTGTAATCTGGTCTATTCCAAATTTTATAATACCAGCAGAAAACCCTGATGGGAATCCATCAGTAATATATAATGTTTTCGATGAAACCCAGCAGCTTGCACTAGAGGAAAGTCCAGAAAAATTAGAAAGAGTGCATGAGGTTTTAGCTCTTACCACAATTCCTACAGTAGATGGGAATACAATAGACAATCCTGCTCCAGACGGCAAATTATGACTGACTACAAAATCGAATAAATAAGTAGCTGATGCACCAACTGTATAAACAGAGGCACTAATAAAAGGATTTGAGCCATCTTGAGTGATTGATCCTGGAGTTGCTGTAAAAACTCCTCCGCTTCCAATATCCACTTGGCTCAAACTTGAAGTCAAATGGCGGACTGAAAAAGTATCCGTTGGCTTTGTCGAGGAAGAAGTTGTTATTGGATTACAAGAAATTGCTATAGTCGCACTCTGAGCATATCCTGTATAGCCATTTGTTATCCTTATTACATTTGAGCTTGGTTGAGTATATGAAAGCTGCTTTAATGCAATTCCACTAGTTCCAGTAACTACCATTGACGAAGTAAACCCAAGCTGGCTGGGAAAGGTAATTTCTATTATATCGCCTGACGCAAACGGATTTGTAACAGCAAAGGCGATGGTGAATTGGGTACTCGTGCTAACCGTTTTTGTGGATGCGGATATATATGAATCTGCAATCGTAATGGAATTTGGATCTGATGCAGCTACCAATATATTATTTGTGCTGACTTCATAAGTTCCTCCATTTGAGTCTTTTAAATAAAAGACAAACCCAGAAAACCCAGAAGGGCTTGGAGGGTTATAGCACAAAGTCACATTGAATTTCACCTGGCCTGTCTTTGTTGACGAAAATCCATTTTTTACAGTCAAAGCTTGTGCTGCACTATCAAATGAGCATGAAAGCGTTGAATCTATATTAGAAACAACATTGCAAACTGGGCTTGCTGTTCTTATGATTTGTCTGATATTTGTACTTGTTGCACCAAGATATCCATTTCAAGATGGAAAAGTTATATAAATTATACTTCCTGATGGAGACTCAAACTGCGGGGTATATGCAAAAACCCATGTTGTTTGAGCACCTATTATTGTCCCGGCAGGAGAAATCGACGCTGTATTCATCGATGCAGAAGTGGCTTGAATAACTAAATTTGAATCATTTGTGTCTGATTTATCAATCACGCTCCCAGAGCTTGAGAGTGTTGCGATCACAATTGCAGATGTCTGGGTTGTTGAAATGGGGTTTATAATGCTGTTTAACACCACTTGAAATGGAAAAATACTTCCTTGTGGAATCGATCCGCTCGCGAAAAAATTATAAATTGTGATGACTCGATTGCTGGAAGAGCAATAGGCAGTTGATGTGCTTCCAAGTAAATTTGTCAAGGCACATGAATAGTTAGAGCTGTCTGAGATGGTGACTTCACTTGGAAAGCTCAATGTAACAATCGAATCGCTTGGGGTTGCTGATGCTAACACAAAACTTATTGTATACGTTGCTGAAGATCTGACTTGCGTAGGATTAATATCAATAGCGGTTGTCGAAGTAATTGTTCCACCTATATAAATTTCACCTTTGGCAAAGTTAAGAAACAAAATTCATAAAATTAGAATTTTCATTTAAATTTTATAATCATGTTATTTCTATTAAAGAAATAAAGCTCAATGCGTTAATATAAAATTATTTTATATTCTAAAATATTTTAAGCATTTATGTTTTCCTTATAGATTAATATGAAAAAATCCCAAACTGCATCATCATCTTTATCAAGACGAAGCCCAAAATTTGAAGACTTAAAATACAACGATAAAGACATTAACAGCCTAACTTTCAATTTCACAAAATCCCCAAGAGAGCCGATGGACAAGCAAAGAATTTGTACAGCCTCAAATGCAAAGGTCCCTAGGCTGAAACTGCTAAATGCAGGAAAAATCGAAAAATATGATTCAGATCCAAGCGTATTCCGAGTCTCAGGTTCCCGATCAACTCGAGATATTTCCCATATCAAAGACAAAGTTAGAGATGAGCAAATGTCACCATGCCTCCCTCCGATTCTCCCAACTGATATAACTGCACTGACAAAATTAATTGACACTACTGATCAATTAGGAATTCCTCATTCATATAGCCCACACCGCATAAATTCCCCGACAAATTGTCAAAAAGGAGCATGCTCAGATATTTTATCAAAAATTCCCAATAAATTAAGTTTGAAGCCTGAGCAGTCAGCTGGTATGCTTGAACGGCATTATTTAGGAAGCCCAACAGGCCGACAAGATGCATACAACCTCAAAGAATGATTAACTAAAATGAAAGATATTTACATAAAAGGGATTTCAACAGAAAATGACCAGTTAACTCTTGATGATTTAACAAAGGCTGAAGTCATCTATGAAATGTGTGAGCGAGAAATAATTCGCCAGGTAAGTGTAAGTTGTCTCGAAAGAGGCGAGCTAATGCAAGAAGTTCATGCTTATTTTCTGAAATTGCATAAATTGAAGTTAGACACCCTCATAAAAGAGCATAACGGAAAAATAGAAAAAATCAAAAGTGAAATGGAAATAATGGGCAAAAAGCACACTGTAACCAGAGTAAAAGCACAAGAAGAAATAAAAACTTTGAATGAAAACATTGAAAGTTTAACAAACGAGAAAAATATTCTGCTTGGAGAGATTTCATCATTGCAAGAAAGGCTGAATGAAATGATGGAAAAAGCAAGTCAGGATTTTTTAAAGCTGAGAACTCGAAGATCTTCATTTATGAAGCCTAGCTCTACTATGATGCCAGAAATGAGAAAACTTGAATCCTCTGACATAGAAGCTTCATTCAGCTATAATCATGAGATGGTTCCTGATAAAATCAATGCAAAAAACGAAATTGTATTAAATGAAAACCATCCAGATCCACCAAAGATTTCGTTTTTAAGAGAAAAGACGAATATTTATAAATTTGATGAAGGGACCCATATTTTGCCAATATATAGACAGCTATTTAAATTTGAGAAAAAATCAGAAGACCAAGAAATACAAGTTGATTTCGATAAAGAAAACGCAAAAAATTTCCTAGAAATTAGTACACAGACTGAGAATGAAAATAATAGTGAACCAGATTCTGGAAAAAGATTTGATGCTTCTGCACAAGTTAAAAGGAAAACAACTAAAGGCAGAAGAGGAACACTTGTAGGCAAGCTGAAAATACCTGAGTTTTCTAACAAACCTCAACAAAGCTCTTCATTTCTTAAAACTCCTGAAGCCTCACCTAGACCTTCTTTAAATTCTTTAGCTCCTCCAAAAACGCCTCAGCTTCCAAATAGAAAAAGTTCTCCTGCAACTCCTTTATCAGAAAGAAAAAATGACAGGAGAAAATCTTTTATGGTAAAGCCCACGAATTTCTTAATCCCTGATGATTTCCCAGTTCTAATAAATGAGCCTGCAAGCCCCGCAAAAGCAAAACCTGCAATTGTTATTAAGCAAATTGATCCTAATGGCCAACTGATAGATGAAGGGATAATACAAAAACAAGAAGAATTAAGAAAAATAAATACAGAAATTTCTCATAAGACCAATGAGCTTGAAAAACTTGACCATAAATTGAAAATTTTTGAAAGCTTAATTAGGAAAATGGGGATTCAGACTCAAAATCCTTTATTAGTTGAAAAGCAAAGCCCTACATTGCAACCTGAGAAAAAGGCACCAAAAAATCCATTATTATTTGTAAAACCCAAAAAAAAGAGAACCAGAAGTGGAAGTGAAGATATTAAGATTGAAGTGTCTGATACTGATAGGCTGGAAACTCAAGGCTCATACAATGATTTATCGATATTTTCAAGCAAAGAATCTAAAAAGCCCAAAAAACTGAACCAAGGAGACCTCATTAAGTTAGAAGAAATAATAAAAAATCTTCCTCCAGAATTTGATTTAGAAGTATGAAATTCTGGCTACAACTGTGGATTTGAAATGGGCAAAAAAGAAGGCTTTGAAAATGGTGAAGAACTAGGCATAGAAGAAGGAATCTTGCAAGGCTATGTAAATGCTCTTCGCGAAACAAATGATGAAGGCTATACATCAGCAAATGAGGAGCATTGGACTGACTCCTCAATAGAGAGCTCAGCTGCAGAAATGAATAGCACCCTAAGAGAAAATCTTCTCGATTTTCAAAATTCTTCTGTTGAAATGATGGAATCTCCATTTGATAAAGAAATTCGTGACATGTCGCTTTCAGATGATGAAGAAAAAGCTTTGGAGCAAAGCTACAAACCTTTCAACAAAAGAGAAATTATGATGAAGAAAAGAACAAAAATAATCACAAAGTTTATGGAATTTCATTTTGGGAGGAGGAATATAACTCATACCAAAAGAGTCAACCCTGCAAGCAAGCTAATGGCAGATTTTTTGACTAATAAAACAGGATGGATCATTAAGCGTGCTTCAATGACTAGCAAAATGGTGAATAGAATTATGGCCTCTGTATATGAAGGATATGCTAGTAAAATAAAGACTGATGAAGATGGCTTGTTGGATGCTACTTATGATGAGTTTTCTCAGAAATATGGCTTGAAAACTGTATGTGATAGAAAATTCTTAGAATTTATTGCATCTTTATTCAAAACAGCTGACAACTTAAGATCATTGGTTTACCTCAAATTCATCGGCGCAGGAGAAAAGTTATATGTCAGAAATTACAACAAAAAAAGTCTTGAAATTTATTTGGACGCCCTCGCGTTCATGTATAATTCTAAAATTGGGATTACAATAAATCTTGATGACACATCAGATCAAATATATTTACCCACAATCAGAGCAGTCGAGTGCATTAAAGAAAAAATGGAAAATTTTGCTGATAAAAAAATGATCACTCAAATTGTTTCTATTGTAGAAAAGTCATCGATACCTGATCCGAAACGAATCAACCAAGGCGGATTAATTGAGTCTGAGCTTGTTTTGAAACTTATTATAGATACTTATGAAGAATATCAAATAAGAGTGCAAGAGGGTGTTATTCAAGCTTTGAAATCGATAAAATATGATGAAGATTTATCTGGGATTTCTAAAACAGAATTTGTGATTCTTATCAAAAATATTTCTCCACAAAAATACAAAAATTTCCATTTTGATGAAGAATCAGTCCAAGACAAGATGGAAAACTTTTTGCAGTTAGATAAATTAGTATCCTTGTGTATAGATAAAGGGTTGCTACTTATTAATGACATTAAAGAATATTTGCCTCTACCCATTGATTATTCTCAAGACGATATTTCATCAGAAATTGCTGCTTCTAAAGATGAGCTCTATTCTATAATTTCCCAGTTAAAAGCTAATTTGGAAAAATCAATAAGAACTTTATCGCCTGAACAATGGGAAGTGAAATTAGAAAATTGCGAAAAATCAATTACGCAGCGAGAGCCACATCTTACAAAATTTGCATGGAAAATTTTCCAAGATGAATTAATATATATTCGTAATGAATGTTTTACCCCCTAATGCATTTCTAAATTTTAAAATGGCAATTTCAGGGCAAGGCCTTTCACGTGAAGAAATCAGTAGAGCGTTTGGACTTGTGAGATATTTAGAAGAACAGCCTGAATCTTTGAATTTTTCTGTTCCTGTTGACTATATATTGCTACAGCTTCATGATTATCCCCATATAATTAAGCAGCCAATGGATCTCTCAACGGTGAAGAAGAAAATAAAAACCAGCCAATACACAAATTTTGATGATATGCTTTGCGACTTAATCCTTATATGAGATAACTGCAGGACTTACAATATGGTTGAATCTCCAATTGTTCAGCAAGCTGATGCTATGGAAAGATGCATGCTAAGATTTTGCAATCAGCATGGGATATCGCTGGAGGCTGCAATGAGAAGGCCTAGAATTGAAGAACACCCAGAAGCTGTAAGCTTTAAAGAAAAAGAAGCACTTTCTGAAAGGCTGAAAGCAACCCCGCCAGAAAAATTAGAAGAAATTGTAAATATAATTGAAACAGAATGCCCATATGCTATATTAAAAATAACAAACGAAAGATCGCAGCTAAGGATTGACGCGATTGACAAAAGAGTTTTTCAAAGAATTAATAGAATGCTGGATAATGAAGATAGAGATTCTTCATTCCCTATAAAGAAGAATAAACATGAAGCTTAGTGAATAATAATGATTAGTCATTATCCTAATTCTCATTCTTTTTACTTAATAAAACTGATTTCATTCTGCTGACTTCTTTGCGATCCTCTTTAAAATCAATCATAGAAGCGACCTTTTTCCAGCTCGTTTTATCATTGAATTCGGCCTTTTGCTGCTTCTTGTAAGTTTCTTCATCCCTATTCATTGATTTCTTCTGCTCAGTCATTTTGGCTCTATTATCATACCAAAGTTTCAATTCTTCTTTAGCTTTTCTTCTTTTTTCATCTTTGACTGCTCTTTCTTTTTCATCCTTTTGGTAGAGTTTTCTCATAAATGCTTGATTTTCTGCATCTCTTGCCCTTGTTCTCTCAATTTCTTCTAAATCTTCTTCTGTTGGGGCATGAGGTGCGACTCCAGCTTGGTCAAAAGCATCTTGATTGGAATCTTGGCCTGCGAAGTATTGAGGATTGTCTGAATTTTGACCTTCAAAAGGTTGAGCTGAAAAAGCATCACTGTATTGTGGCGCTGAACTACCTCCGAAAATATCTCCTCCATATTGCTGAGAACTCCCTCCAAAAATATCCCCAGATTCTCCACTCTGTGGCTGATTTCCAAAAAAGTCGTTTTCCTCTTCAAACACATTCTGACTTGGCTGAGCCTGATTTCCTGTTCCAGCAAGCAGCCCTTGCATCACTTGTTCAGCTTCCTGCTGGCCAGTTTTAATATCAAATGACATTAGCCCTTCAACTCCTTTTTCCTGGCTTCCTTCTACAATTTCTTCTTGCAAGTCTCCTCCATACCTCACACTTCTTCTGATAGGGTTCACTTTTTCTCCCAACTCTGACTTTTCCCACCCCATTTCTTCGAACTCGCTTGGCTGCATGATATTCCAATGAATTTCACCTTCAGTTTTATTAAAATCGAAAATCTGGCTCCACAAGTTGTTATTTGGGTCAAGCTTGGCCTTCTGTAAATGCTGATCTTGCAATGGGTACGAGAAGTTATAGGGACCAAATACAAGATTGCTTGAATATTCAATTGAAGGATCTGAGGAACAATATAAGTAAATTTTGAGATCTCTGCAGTTTTTAAGGCGAAATTGTCCACAGGCTGCAGTGATTATGCAGTTTGAACAGTCACGCAAAAAAATTGGCCCTTCGGTAGGACCGAAGTGTAAGCGGCAATTTTTGCATTTGTCACCAGTGACTTGAGCAATGGTGTCGAGAAGATAAACAGTGCAATCTTCAAGGGTGTCAATTGAAAAATCATAGGGGAAAATTTGTCCTGGCTCTCGGGTTAAGGTTTCGCCTACTTTCTTTTCAAATCTAAAGTCAGCTGGATTAGGCCTTTTTCGTGCCATTATAAGATAATAGGAAAGTAAACGAATAAAGCCGTGAAATTGAAAATTTACAAAATTAACCTTGTTACAAAGAATTTCTCTTATTGATGATTTTTTGTGATATTAAAATAAATTTAAAAACGCTTTAATTTATTAAGGAATATATAGTTTTAATAATATTAAATTTCTATATAACCGAGATAAATTATATATTTTCTGATTCATTGTCTCCCATTTATATGATTTTATTATTTTAATAGAAAGTCTTTTTTTTGCATGTATTTTTTAGAGCACTTGCGATGCTGTGAGGAATCAATAATA